>OVAN01004464.1:0-25823 GCA_900406275.1 Anastatica hierochuntica
TGATCTTATCTCGCAGATAAATTTTGTATTTCTTACTAACTAATTTGCTAACTTGATATCCGATCTGTTGATCTTTGGCTACAGAATCTGTGAACCACATATCATTGACAATGAGAATTTCGGTTCCCACATTAGGTTGTTAGATTTGATAATTTCCTGAGGGTTCTTCATCTAGATTGTTGCTTGATTGACCATCTAGCTACAGTCATTTAAGATTAATTTACTCACCAAAGTGTTTTTAAATTTTCATGCTTAATATGGATGAGCAAAAACGTCGGTCTTCACGGGAGTGATTTTACCGAGTTTTTGTGAACTATTGAATCTGAACTTTATGCTTGTTTAGTCACTTGATTACCAATATGAGTTGAATAATTTAGGCTGTTTAGACATTAAAAATTGATACTACGAAAGTAGATTAATTATCCATGCACGATTCAAGCTCTAGGACAAACTTATTGGATTTATCGATCTATTTATCCGTTTTAATCGATCCTTGATAACCGGAGATTTCCCCTGCCCAATGCTTTCTCTTATTGATAATTTGACATTTTTTTCACGCTGATATTAGTTTTATTTACCGTTACTTTTGTGCATCATAACCCAAACACAAAACCTCATATTCTCGCTTTAGCTTAATTCGATTCTTACAAACTCGTAGCGTGGTTCTTGGTCCTTGACGATTTCGATCCCTAAGTACAACCACAACCGCTGTGCACTTGTAGCATTGTGCTGTTTGTGAGGGTAAAAATTTGAGGACTTCAAGTTTTTGGCGCCGTTGCCGGGGACCAATACAGTTACCAACGAGTTTCAGATTATGATTTAGTCTAAGGCCTTTTTGTTTTTCATTTTTCGTTTTTATTTCTTTTTACTTTCTGTTGGTTCTATTATTTCTTTGTGAAATATCAAGAAAATAAAGTACTACATATTTTCATTTCTTTTGATTTTCCTGGAAGATCAAAATGGAGCTTCAACATCAAACAATCGAAGAATTCGATTCACTAGAGGCTTCCTACACCAACCGGAGCCCAATATATCTTGCAAAACCTCCTGGAGTATTTGATATCAGCCATGAATTTGTTTCTTGGGCTGATAAACATCAGTTTGATGGTTTAGCTGAAGAAGACCCCTTGGATCACATCGAAAGAATCGAATAAATCTGCAGCATAAGAAGATCCAAAGGAGTTTTTGACAACTATTTGAAGTGCAATTTGTTCTCATTCTCTCTATTTGAGAATGCCAAGAAGTGGTTAAAGACTCTTGCCCCCGTATCAATCACTACATGGGATCAATGCAAGAAAGCTTTCTTGAAACACTTCTACCCAAAGAAGAGACTAGAGCAGATGAGGAGGACAATTTCGGATTTTCAACAAGGGTTGAATGAATTATTATTCAAGGAAGTAGAATGCTTAAAGGAGTACTAAAGAGACTGCCCTCATCATGGTTTCACATAGCTGAATTTTTTTAACTTCTTCTACGAAGGAATTGCTGAAAAATTTAGAATGACACTCGACATTGCAAGCCATGGGAACTTCATGACTAACACCGTTTTTCAAGATAAAATCATTATTGAAAACCTAGTTGAGAGCAATAAAAATTCATATCCAACTCAAGAAATAATTGTGGAGGTCATCAAACCAAACTCCAACTCCGCAAAGATCTCTGAGCTGAAATCTATGGTTGCTCAACTTCTAAAGAGCAAACAAATGAGTATGAGTCATCATGAAGACATGAGAGAGCCTGCTGGAAGTGTTATTCAATATCATAAAAGTGATGGTGTCCATGGGCAGCAAAGGGAAGTTCACTGCATCAACAATATAGAGAATTCCCATCAAAACCGAAACCGAGAAAACGTCGGATATGAAGATCTTAAAACGCAGAAGCAGTTCGATGAATTTGAGGTGAGATTAGAATTTATTTCTAATGCCAAAGACGTGGTTGTATCCTTCTTAGAGAATAAGGTTGAGCATTTGTTTCAACGAGTCCTAGAAGGTCTAAAGGAAAATGCCCGAAACATGGACAACATGTACAATCATCTCAATGGGAAGATCGACGAGATATATGGGAAGCTTATGGACGTGTATAATCATGTAAAAATGTTTGATGTTCAAGTTGCTCAAAGTGCAGAAGGTGTGAAGACAAAAGGTGTCTTTCTTCCTGGGAAACCCGAGAGAAACCCGAAATCCTGCAAGGCGATTAAAATTTGGTACAAGGAAGAAGACACAGTTGAGTTTATTCACAAATCCGAGGATGTTAATCCAACCGTTTTTTCTGATCCATTACCAAGCTTTGATATTGACGAGCCAAAACACAAAGCATCGCACCAAAGGAAGCTTCATAAGATAGAAGACCCGATGAAGTTTGTCTTCTCATGTGAGATCAATGGTGTGGATTTTCAAGAACCCCTTTGTGATTTTGGAGCTACTGTAAATGTCATCCCTAAATCTATTGCAAACCAATTGGGGATTAGCGACATCAAGCCTTCTCCCATATCTCTCAAGTTTGGAGATGCTGTGAGAATCTTAAATAGAGTTGTGAAGGATGTAACAATGCAAGTAGGCGGCTGCATGGTTCCTATTGACTTCCAGATTATTGAGACGAGTAAAGAATCTCAAATGTCATTGATTCTTGGGAGTCCTTTCCTTGTAACAGTGGGAGCGGTTATAGATTATCTCAATCGACGAGTTTCTTTCTCCAAAATCAAGAAGAGAGAGTTCTATCATGCAATTTCGACTAAGGATTCGATCCTTACTCTTCAAGTGTGTGTCGATGATGTTAATGATGTATATCATCTTGATGGACGTTCCAAAGGAGCTTCAAAATTAGTACAATCCACTCATACATGGTATGTACACATTGCTAACTATCTTGCAGCTAACATCGATCTTCCTCAATTCTTCGGTTACAAGAAGAATAGGTTTTTGGAAGATGTTAGACGCTACTTTTGGCATGAGCCATACTTATACAAGAGGTGCTCTGATGAAATTTTTAGAAGATGTATCCTGGAAGAAGATGTATCAGGCATTCTTGTAGCTTGTCATTGATCTGAATATGGTGGACACTTTGCGACTTTCAAAACAGTCTCCCAGGTATTGCAAGCTGATTTTTGGTGTCCTACCATGTTTAAGGATGCCCAAGATTTCATATCTAAGTGTGATCCGTGCCAAAGACAAGGGAATATCAGCACACGAAACGAGATGCCATAAAACTTCATCCAAGAAGTCGAATTGTTTGATGTTTGGGGAATCGACTTTATAGGTCTATTTCCTTCTTCCTTTGGTAACAAATACATTCTTGTGACCGTAGACTATGTGTCTAAATGGGTGGAAGTTATAGCTAGCTCCAAAAATGATGCAAAAGCGGTTATGAAGATGTTTAAGTCAATCATTTTCCAACGATTTGGTGTTCTGCGTGTTGGGATAAGCGATGGAGGATCACACTTCATCAACAAAGTGTTTGAGAATCTCTTGAAGAAGAATGGCATTCAACACAAGGTTTCTACACATTATCACCCACAAACAAGTGGACAAGTTGAGGTCTCTAACCAAGAAATGAAAAGGATCCTAGAGAAGATTGTGGGTAAGACAAGGAAAGATTGGTCAACGAGGTTTGATGACACGCTTTGGGCTTATCGGACAACATACAAGAAACCTATTTTGACTGCTCCTTTTCATATTGTCTATGGAAAGTCATGTCATCTTCCAATAGAGAACGAGTATAAGGCTGAATGGGCAGTAAAGAAGCTGAATTACGACATCAAACATGCTTCTGACTGATTCAGCTAAATGATCTTGAGGAAATTTGCCATAACGCTTATGAGAATTCCTGGATTTACAAGGAAAAAGTTAAGGCATATCATGATAAGAAGATTTTTCCTCGAGTATTTTCACCAAATGACCAGGTTTTAATCTTCAAATCACGCCTAAAGCTTTTTCCTAGAGAGCTGAAATTAAGATGTTCTGGACCATTCAAGATCAAAGAAATGAAACCATACGGTGCTGTTGTGTTATGGAATCGAGATGGAGGAGATTTCACGAACAATGGACAACGCCTCAAGCCATATCTTGCAGACATTGACTACACCGAAATGGAAAAAATTCTCTTAAGCAATCCACCTCCCATTTAAATGCCCATGAGTCGAGCTAATTGACTTTAAACAAGCGCTTTATGGGAGGCAACCCCATATGTTTTATTTATTTAGTTTTATTTGATTTTGATTTTCAGACTTTTATCTTAGGAATAAGTTGTTTAATTTGGTGTTATAAGTTTTAATAAATGTTTTTAAAAAGTTTAAATACTTTTTGTAGGAATATACTTTGGAAAGGAAAAAATATGGAGATAAACTCAATCCGGACACGTTCAGGACGTTCGGCCAAAATACGACGTCTTGCAAAAAAATGAGCCTCACAAGTTCACAGGGTGTCCGACGACCAGTCGCAGAAAACCCCCATGACCGGCCCACGGTGTCCCATGGACCAGCCGCCGGCCAATTTCTCACCCACGACTGGTGTAAGGGGTTTTGTGCCCCAAACCATCGAGGCTCTTTCCACCCAACACCGGCCGCGACCCCTCTTCTGGCACAACCCGGTCCTCAGCATTTCGCCAACTGGTCACAACCATTCCCAAGCCCCAACACACCCCGACCATCCATTTCAACATCCCGAGTATTGGCCATATTAATACAAAACTCATAATTTTCAAGGTAACCAAGTCAATTAAACATATATGCATTATTTTATGGTTATTTTCAGGATTGGAACCTCAAGAACACAAAGATACATACTTAAAGCCTCAAGGAGCCTAAACCGAGCAATTTTTTGCACTCGAGCCAATTCATTGCTGTCAAGCACGGAATCAACCAAGTTTTTTCCATCACCTCACATAGAATATGAGGGACATTTCAAAGCCTTGAAACCACCTTAAAGACCCTTAAACACAAAGGAAAGTCTATGGAGCAAAAATTGCAAAAATTTGGACTTCAAAGAAACTCCAACAAAGAACTTCAGTTTCAATTCACGTCAAAGAGTATTGTGTTTAGAATGAAGAATATTTTACAGTTATGAGTGATCAGGTCAAGGAAAAGCCATTCCTCATCAACATTTTAAGGCTCAAAGATGTGATCAAAGGAACAAAGATCACAACCGGAGCACCTAAAGAGCAATTTAAGCCAAACCAACCTCCATGCCAGCTGAACATCATCAAATACCTTCAGCAAATCATGAGAAAGAGGTTGTCAAAGATCAATATTGACTTTTGGCTCAAAAGGACACAAAACTGACAAATTTTGTTTTTCAAAAACTCTTATCCAGAAGTTGAACCAAGTCCTACAATTGATGATGCCTGAATAAAGTGGGAATTTTATGAAGAACAAACCAAGTAGATTTGGAAGCGCTCATACTTCACTTTTGAGCACCGAACTGGCCATAAACCAAAGAAAAACTCGGCCAAGCTCAAGCCAAACTCCGCCAAGAGAACCAATCTGTCAAATTGAAAATTTACTACTTAGAAGCATATGAAAAAGGTGTTTCTCAAGAAAATGCAGCCTTGGAACAGTCAGATTCGCACCAGCCTAGTTTTCAACAAGATGAGTCAAACCAAGTATTCCGAATAGACCAAACTCGGCCACACAATTATGGTATGAGCTCCAGACTTTATACTTCATTTTTACTAACCAATTTTGCTATTTTGTCGTAATTTTTTAGTTTAGTCGGAGCATTCTTCCCGGATTACAAAAACGGGCCATTGTTCTTCAATTTCGGGTCTCTAAAACATCAAATATGGTCGTCCAACTCTCCATATTTTCGACCAGCACCTTAGTAACTCATATTCCCTCTCTTTTACATTAGCTTTCAGTATCTTTCTCACTTGATTTTACACTAGGACGGTGTAAGTTAAGTTCGGGAGGATTCTTATTGTTACTAATGCTTCTTTTTTCTTCTTATTGAGTTGTTTTCAAAAAAATTCGGAAGAAAAACATTTTATTGAGTCAAAAAAGTCCGGAAATGAGATTGAATTTGAACTAATCCAGTGATTAAGTACTAGTGTCCGTAGTGTCAGTGCTTGACATCAGTTTTACCATTCAGGAAAGCTCAGGTGGATCGACCAACTAAGGCACCATGTCACTTGATATCCGGGTAATCCTAAACCACTCAATACTTTATGAACTTACTTTTCTTTCCTTGGGGCTTGGTATACATTAAAACAGACTTCTCTTCATATTCGAAACATTAGTCTACGGTCCCCCTCTTCCCTTTTAATAAAAATCCTCAAAAATATGCTTATGCTTTATGGATTTTGGATGTAAGGTAATAAAACCAATAATTCTAGTTGTGCTTAAAATAAAAAAAAAATGATTCCTTATAAAATTAGGGAAAAATCAATTCTAAGAGGCTGATAGAAAAAATAAAATGATACCCTAGAAAAGTAGGTAAAAATCGGTCTCTAAAAGCATTTAAAAGTGAATAAGGAAGAGAAAAGGAACCAATTGTGGACTGTTAAATGTTAGGATCTTGATTGAGTTAAGTCTATGTGTTCTTTGATCGATACTCACTCGAAAAGACCGCACACTGCAGAATTTAGGAGTGGTGATGGAGATCCTGGGTCACTCTTATTGATTATGGCTGAATTGGGGACGTTGCTAGACTTGTGGTAATTACTGAAGGTTCTATCTAATGTTGACTCTGGTGTTAGTGGATTACGACAATTAAATTCACCAATAGGTTCAGAAATTTCAGGTAAGTTTCCATCTTTTCAAACCTCTTTTTCGTTATTGGATTCTCTTTGCTTGAGGACAAGCAAGAAGTTAGGTCCGAGGGAGTTGATAACATCATGATTTTACCACTTTTCCTTTAGATTTTAGTATGTTTTCGTGGTGATTTTATGCTTTTCTTTATCAAAAATGGTAGTTTTCTTGTATTTGTAGTGTTAAAAGTCATCTCAGGTCGAGCAATGCATTCTGGAGCAATTTGGACTCATTTTGAGCAGAAATCAGTTTCTGCACTGTTTCAAAGCATCAAAAAGATCGTCCAAGATGGAGGCCTTATCCTTAATATATTTTGATTAAATTTAGAAAGATGCTTGAATTTTCAGTAACCTTTCAAATGGAGCTGGTTTCAAGGCAATTAGATTTCTAGCTCAAAAGTTAGAAGCGTTTTAGTGAAGACTGGTCCATCTGCCTTGAAGCTTGAATATGCCTAGAAGTGGTCTGTGACCGGGTCTTAACAAGAATGGAGCACAAACTGGTTCCACAAGCCTCCTTGACCGGTTGGCGGTGATTTCAGTACTGGCCTGTGCCAAATAAACCTCCTAAACCGGTCTCAAGCCTATTTACGCCCAAACTTAATCAAAACCGGCATTTTTGACCTAATACTATAAATAACTTGCTTTTAGACTTTTGTGAGAGAAGAGCCACGACTTTTAGAGATAAAATAGACTTAAGGAGGCAGAGAACTCATGTCATACCTTTCTCTTAAAGAGATTTAGATTCTAAGAGCTTCTAAGGGAAGATCTCGCTTTGTAACCAATACGTTGTTTCCCGTCAATACCGTGATTTTTCTGCCAAACCCGCAATTTTCCTGACAAGACGATTTTTTGAAAACAATTTTTCTCACCAAAACCACAATTTTTCCGCTAAAACCGCAATTTTTCTTTAAAAATCGTAATTTTCCGCAAAAATCGCTATGTTTTGTCATGAAAACAATAATTCCAAAATGTCAACATATAAACCAAACATTTTTTTGTTAATATATTTTTTTGTTGTTAACAAAAAATAATAACTTTTCTATTAAACTATTGAAATTGCATGCATTTTATACATGTGATAAATATTAAAATTATCTTTCTAAAGGTATATAAAATGCGTAATTTGATTACGTATATAAAAACACATTAAATATGTAAGTTTTCACTTGATTATTTGTAAAACATGTAACAAAGTCAACATGGGTACCCATGGGTAAATCCATACGCTATAGGGTATCTTATGGGTTTAAATTCCAGAGACAGATTATGTGGATCTTTTTCGGAGTGGGTTTAAAGTGGGTTGAGTTTTTTGCAGGTCAGGTTTGGCCGGGTTTTTTACCCTGTATTAACATCGGTAACCTGGTGGAATTAAACGTGGAGAAGCAGGTGGAAAGGCAGCATGGGCTATCCAACGGCCGCGACAAAGAATTTGGTAGGAATCGGTGCAAAAGAGCTCGCCACTGGTGGGGAAGGAAATGGACGAGAGGCGCACGTGGAAGCTCCCACCGGCCGTCTGGTCATATTTGGCTCGAACCGGAGGGGTGAAAATACCGACTGGTGGGGACGACACGCATGATAGCTTGGCGAGGCCCGAGGAGCATTTCATCGGCTACGATAGAGTTTATGGCCCAGGCCGGTGGTAACATTTTCCCAACCGGGTTTAGTGTTTTCCTCGACCGTTTCATGATCCGAGCTGTCTGTTTGATTTTTGATTGATTGAAGAGTGTTCCGGAAAGTCTTTAATGTAAAATGTTTTTAAAAGTTTATTAATGTGGTTTTGGCCGATAGATAAAGAACATGGACAATCAGAAGCTCTTGAATTTTTGGAGCTTCTTTTGACCAAATTAACTACTCATTTGGATTATTCTTAGGATGTTGCTCGGATCATTGAGATGACAGGGTGAATTCACATTCCACCAACTTGATTCTCATCTATAAATGACACTCTTGGCTTAGCCAAGTTTATTGGCTAGCCGACAAAGACGTATTGTTAGCCAAAAATTAAAATTTGAAAATTTGAATTTCTAATCGGGCTATTTTGTTCAAAATGGTCACTTTGTTGGGGCGTCTTTGATGGTTTGTGTTGATTAGCTTGGTGACTATTGGAAATCGTCATGTTTCAATTTGTTATGAAACTTGATCCTCCGGACATCTTTTTATTTTGACCGTTCCAAAATCCATTTATGTCGGGTATATCACCGACCATATAATATATCTTTATAATAAATGAATTACGTGGTTTTACTACCCCTTTTGGCACTAGTATGTACTGTCCAAGATTCATGATCAATTGCTCGTACTGCTTCAGCATGATCAATTGATGGCGTTTCTCAAACATTTCTTCTCGGTTCTTCACGAAATATCACTTTGTTCCAAGAATTTTTGATTTGAAGCTTTGATTTGATTGGTGGTCCTTAGCATCATTCTCCACTCTCAAATGAATGTATGGAATGAACCAAGAGATGGTATGAGCGACTTGGATCCGCTTTCTGTCCCAAATTGAAAAACTGAAGTTGAGGCACTTTGACATTCTCATTGGCTCGTGGCCCTTTTCTGGGATAATCCGGAGTGAAATCAGTCACATCCCATTGTAAACAGATTTTCAGGGTTCTTCTCTCTTGTCTTTTTTTCAAGGTTCTTCTCTCTTGTCCTTGAATCCGTTTTGTTTTTGTATTTTTCTGGTTTTTTCAAAATCCTACAAAAATCAAAACAACTAATTAGACATCAAACTAACTCCTAAAAAGTTAAAAACAAAACTAAAAGCTATGTGGGTTGCCTCCCACAAATCGCTTGTTTTTAATCTTTTAGCTCGAATCTTGGGCCATTTAAATGGGAGGTGGATTGCTTAAGAGAATTGTTTCTCTTGAAGTGTTGTCAATATCTGCAAGATATGGTTTGAGGCGTTGCGCTGTCCGTCGACTATGAAATCTCCTCCATCGCGATTTCGTAGTACTGCATCTTAGTGTGGTTTCACTTCTTTGATTTTGAATGGTCAAAACCATCGCGATCTCACCATTCCAGGAAAGAGATTTAGGCGTGATTGAAGAGTACAACCTGGTCATTTGGTGAAAACACTCGACGAACAATCTTCTTGTCATGATATACCTTAGTTTTTTCCTTGTATATTCGAGAATTCTCATAGACATTGTGGCGAATTTCTTTTAGCTTATTTAGTTGAATCAATCTTATCTCATATACATGTTTGACGTCGTAGTTCAGTTTCTTCACTGGCCATTCATCCTTATACTATCTGCTGGAAGATGACATGACTTTCCATAGACAAGATGAAAAGGAGTAATCCCAAAAGGTGTCTTGTATGATGTTCGATACGTCCAAAGAGTATCCCCAAGCCTTGTTGACCACTCTTTTCTCGTCTTCCCCATAGTCTTCTCTAGAATCCTTTTGATTTCCCTGTTAGAAATCTCCACTTGTCCACTTGTTTAAGGATGATAAGGTGTAGCAACCTTGTGTTTTACTCCATTCCTTTTCAAGAGATTCTCAAACACTTTGTTGATGAAATGTGATCCACTATCACTTATCACAACTCGTGGGAGACCAAATCTTGGGAAAATGCTCGACTTGAACATCTTCATCACCACTAAGATAGGAATGAAGTTCTGTGGCATCTCATTCGGTTTGTTGATGTTCCCTTGCTTTGGTATGCATCACACTTAGAGATGAAGTCTTACACATCCTTAAACATGGTAGGCCAAAGAAAACTAGCATGTAAAACCATGGAGACAATTTTGAATGTGGCAAAGTGTGCACCATAATCAGATCCACGACAAGCAAAGAGGACGCCTGACACTTCTTCGTCTGGGATGCATCTTCTGAAGATTTCATCAGAGCAATTCTTGTATAAGTATGGCTCATCCCAAATGTAGTGTCTAACATGTCACAATAACTTCTTCTTCTTGCAACCAAAGAATTTAGGAGGCTCAATGTTTGCTGCAAGATAGGTAGCGATGTGTTCATACCATGGACAAGTTGATGGTGCTGGTTTTGAAACTTCTTTGGAACATCCCTCTAGATGAAAAACATCTTTAAAAATGGTGACACACACTTGAGGGTAAGGATCAGATCTTTAGTGGAGATTGTAGGGTTGAACACTCTCTTCTTGATTTTTGGAGAAAGAAAGTCATCGATTGGAATAATCCATAACGATCCCACTGTTGAAAGTAAAGGACTCCCTCGAATCAGTGGCATTGTAGATTCTTTACTCGTCTCAAAAATTTGGAAGTCAACAGGAACCAAGCAGCTGTCGTCTTGCATTGTTACATCCTTCACGAATCCATTTGAGGATCTCACGATGTCTTCAAACATGAGAGACATGTGAGAAGGTTTGATGTCGCTAATCCCCAGTAAGTTTGCAATGGATGTAGGCATGATATTCACAGTAGCTCCGTAGTTACAAAGAGGATCTTGAAAAATCTACACCATTAATTTCACAAGAGAAAATGTACTTCATTGGATTCTTCTATCTTATGCAGCTTCCTTTGATGTGGTGTTTTATATGTTGGCTCGTAATTCTCAAGGGATTGTAATGGATTGGAAGCAATGAGTGGATATTTATCCTAAGATTTTTTTTCAAACTCAGATGCATCATCTTCCTTGTTCTGAATTCAATTGCCTTGTAATGCTTTAAGTTTTTCGCAGCTTTCCATGGAAGAAAACCAGCTTCTCTCTTCACACCTTCTACACTATGAGCAAATTGAATATTTACCATTATGAAATTATTAGACATGTCCATGAAATACCCATATATAACGTCAATCTTCTCATTGAGATGATTGTACATGTTGTCTATGTTTCGAGCGTTTTTCTTTTGGCCTTCAAAGATTTGTTGAAAAAAAGCTCAACCTTGTTTCCAAGAGAGGATAAAACCACGTCCTTGGCCTAAGAAATAGCTCCCAATATCATCTCAAAGTTGTTAAACTTCTGCTGCGTCTGAAGATCTTCATGTGCGAAAATTCCTCAGTTTCGATTTTGATGAGAATTTTCTAGATTGTTGATGTAGTGAACTTCCCCTTGTTGCCCATGAACACCATTGCTTTTATTATATTGAATAGCACTTCGAGTAGCCTCTCTCACGTCCTCATGATGATTCATACCAATTTGTTTGCTCTTTAGAAGTTGAGCAACCATATATTTCCGCTTAGAGATCTCTGCGGAGTCAGAGTTCAGTTTGATGGCCTCCACAATTCTCTCTTGAGTTGGATATGAATTTTTGTTACTTTCAACTAGGTTGTTAATAAGGATCATACCTTGAGCAGTGGTGTTAGTCATGAAGTTTCCTTGGCTAGCAATGTCGAGTGACATCTTGAATTTTTCAACAATTCCTTCGTAGAAGAAGTTCAACAATTTTAGTAACGTGAAACCATGATGAGGACACTCTCTCTGGCACTCCTTAAGCGTTCTAGTGCCTTTAAGAATGATTCATTCAACTTTTGTTGAAAATTCGAAATTCTCCTCCTTATATGCTCCAGTCTCTTCTTCGGGTCGAAGTATTTCAAGACATATATCTTGCATTGATCCCATGTAGTAATTGATCCAGGAGCAAGAGAATTTAACCACTTCTTAACGTTCACAACTAGAGAGAATGAGAACAACTTGCAGTTCAAATGGTTGTCAACAACTCCACTAGATCTTCGTACTGCAAATTTCTTCGTTCCTTTCTATATGATCCATGGGGTTTTCTCCAGCTACGCCACAAAACTGATTTTTATCAGCCTGAGTGATATGAATTGATTGTTGATATTAAATATTTCATGAGGTTTTGCGGAGCAGATTGGGTTCCGATTGGTGTCAGAAGCACCCGATGAATCGAATTTTCCGATTGTTTGATGTTAAAGCTCCATTTCAATCTTCTTGGAATATCAAAAGACAAGAAATTATGTTGTACTTGCTTTCCTTCCTCACAAGAAATTAATAGAACAAAAAAAATGTAAAATCTTTTTTAAAAAAAGAAACGAAAAACGAAAAAGCCATAGACTAAATCTTAATCTGAAACTCATAGGTAATTAAATTGGTCCTCGGCAACGGAGCCAAAAACATTATGTGCTAAAAGTTTTTCCCTAGATATAGCTCAATATTGTTGTGGTAGTACTTAGGGATCGAATCCTCAATGATCAAGAACCTCACATGAGTTTATTAAATTCAAATTAAGAAAAAAACGAGAATATGAGGTCTTATTTGTGGGAATTGCGAGGCACAAAATTAATAGTTGATAATACTAAGTTTATAAAGTAAACAATGTCAAATTATCAATAGGATCAAGCATTGGGCATTAGGTAAATCTCATGTTATCAAGGATTGAATAAATGGATAAATAGATTGATAAATTCAACATGTTTGTCCTAGAACTCAAATCATGCAAGGATAATCAATATACTTATTTAGTATAAATTATTAGTGTCTAATAACCTAAATTATTCAACTCCGTTAGTAATCAAGTGAATAAAAAAGCATAGAGTTCATATTTAAAAGTTCACAAAAACTCAGTAAAATCACTCCCGTACATACCGACGTTTTTGCTCATTCAGATTACCAAGTCAATTCACCAACACTTTCAGTGAGTACATAAATCCAAAATAACAGTAGCTAGATGGTCAATCAAGCTACAATCATCAAACAACAATCTAGATGAAGAAACCTAAGGAAATCATCAATCTAACAACCTAACAATCAATCCATTAATCCCATTTGAAATCCCCTTAACTCAACAAATAAACTACTAAAATCTCATCATAACAGTAGATATGCACGAGACATAAGTAGAACATCAATTGATTAAGAGCTAAATGTTCAGAAATCTTCTCTATACCGAAGTACAGATCGGATATCCCAAGTAACTATTAGAACTTGAAGAACGAATAAAATTCCAAAAACTTTTGACGGTCGATCTAAAATAAAAAAAGTATTTATAATTTTAGGTCTTCCTTAAGTCGTCCTTACTTAAGTGAGTTTTGAAGAGATTTAAATCGGTTTGTTGAACCGAAAGATATGAAGTAAAATCTATCTCTGACCATGAAAATCCATTCCCACCAGTATAGGCTAAAAATGACCTCCAAGCTGGTGGAAAATAACATGACAACCGGTGGGATTGTCCAGGTGCTCCACTTGCTTCATTTACTAGGCAGACAGACATGTCTCCACTTAAATGGTTGTAACTCCTTGGTTTCATCTCCAAATGACTTCAAATCACTTGAATTTGAAAGCTAACTCAAAATACTATATCCTGTTCAAATTTCAGCTCAATAAAATGAAGGAAGGACCTTCCTTCAAGGTGCTCTTTATGATGCTGAGAATCTGTCCAGATTGATAAGATGCAAAACTCAAGCATCTGAGCTTCCGTCTTCTTGGTTCGACCATTAAACTTTCTTGGAAATATTAATAAGATTTATTTACCATGTTTCTCCATCCTTTTTGATGATTTGACCTTTTTAGTCTCTAAAGTAACAAATACAAGAAAACTACCTCTAAAGATCGAAAAGCGTTAAAAAGATGCAAATAAATAAGTAAAAATCCAATTAAAAACGGTAAAATATTTGTGTTATCATGGGATTTATCCGTTACTAACGCCTTCTCTTTTTCTTATGTATTTTTTGTTTTTTTGAGTCATTTTTATGTTTTATTGAGTCAAAACATGTTAGAAACTATTGTCTAATATTGCTGGCATATTTGTTTTGTGCTAAATGTCATAGTGCTTCAACATTAGTTATTTACTACATATTTTATCGAACGTAAACCCTTTAGTGGATCGATCTACATGACGACCATGTCCCTTTAAGACTCGAATTTTCAAAGTTGGTTCCTCAATGAATTGAACTTATTTTCTCATCAAGGGGCTTGGTATACTTTGAATGGACTCCTCTTTTAGTCCTAACACTAAAATTCTTAGTGAGTAATGTCCCTTCTACTATTTCTTTCATTTAAGATGGATTTAAGGTTCAATGAAATGAACAAAAGGGGCAATAATTCTAACCAAAAATTTCAAACTCTATAGATTCATGGAGACTTATTTCACTTGTACTTCATTTAAAAAGAAAGAAAATAAAAAGAGATCGATAGAAAAAATAAAATGATACCCTAGAAAAATTGGAAAAATAACCCTAAAAAGCATAAGAATAGAACGAGGATAGATTTTTATGAAGGTCTAGCGTATTAAGGAAATTGATTGAGTGTAGTTATTTGTTCTTTGATTGGTATTCACTCAATGAGACCGCACCTTAGATAATAAGAAACTAGTGGAGATGCCGTTTTCTTTTATAATTTGGCTCCAATCGGGATGCTTACAAAGCAAAGGGGAGTATGTTGAAATTCATATATGTATGTTGGTGCTTCTGTATGGAGATAAATGAGAGGACCCCAAGGAAATGTGTCAAATGACAAACGTAAGTTTCCGCGTTTTCAAACCCCTTTTTCGTTCTTGTATTTTCTTTGCTTGAGGACAAGTACGAAGTTAACTTTGGGGGAGCTGTTAACACTAATACTTTAACATTTTTATTTTATTTTAACTTATTTATTTGAAGATTTTTAACGCTTTTTCGACCTAAGAGTTAATTTCTCATATTTGTGATTTTCGGGACTAAACATGTCAAATATCAAAAAGTATTCAGAAACGTGCTAAATGGGCATCATTCATATTTCGAAGATAGTTTTATGGTCAGACCAAGAAGAAAAAAGTTCAAATGCCTGAGTTTTGTATCTTACCAATCTAGACAGATTCTCAGCATCAGAAAGATTACGTTGAACAAAGGTCTTGCCTTCATTGGATTGGGCTGAAATTTAGAAAAACGATCGAATTTTGAGTTAACTTTCAAATTCAAGTGGTTTGAAGTCATTTAGAGCTAGAACCAAGAAGTTACAACCGTTTGAGTGGAGAAATGCATGTTCGCCTCTTAAACTAAGCATGAGGAGCATAAGTACAATCCCACTGGTTGGCGTTGTGTTTCCCACCAGTTTGGAGTTCCTTTTTGGTCCAAACTAGTGGAAATGGAATTTCATGGTCGGAGACAGATTTCAGTTATATGTTTTGGTTCATCTATACGATTTCATTTCCATCAAAACTAACTTAACCAAGAACAACTAAGGAAGACCTAACATTACAGATACTTGTTTTTAACCTCTAGGGAAGAGAAAGCCGCAAACTTTAGATCAACGATCAAAAGCTCTAGAGGTATTCTTTATTCTTCAGTTTCAAGAGTTTCTTTGGAAGTTTTCAATTTGTACTTCATTATAAAGAAGATTCCTAAACTTTTACTCTTAATACATAATTTTTTCATCGATTTATTAATGTCGTGCTTCGTACTCCATGTATGAGTAATTCATTTGTTAGGTTCTAGGCTTTTCAAGGAGATCATGACATCATAAGTTGGTAATGTTTATTTAGAGATTCATATCGTCTTTGTCTCGGTTGATTAAAAGGAGGCTTCGAAAGTAGATTACCTTGGTTATGTTAACTTATCAAAACTTGTTTACATATAATGCATGTTTAGCTTCTACAAGGACCATTGAAAGTTGAGTCCCTTGGTTGATTAAGCACAAAAACACAAGCCCCGAAAGTGGGATATATATTTGTGTTTTGGAATTCTATACGTTGCTTAATTATAATCCCTAGACATAATGGTTTCTTTGATGCATGATTCTCTGAGAATTTCCTAATTTTCTAACGCTTTTCCCAATTGATTTACAACCTCTTTTACTTACTTTTTGCTATTGTTATTTCTTTTTTCACTCACCAAACAATTTTATTTTCTGATTTAGCTCACATTATTTTTGAGATCCATAGTGTACAATTCAAGTCCTCGTGGAAATCGATATCCTAACTACTACAACTACGTTGTACTGTTGCAGTTGTGTATCACTTTTGAGTGAAACTTGACATGCTATAAATCTCGCCTTAAAATGATTTAAGAACCTATCGAATGAATCAACCGACTCTTATACATCCTTAATTGACTTATTCTCAGTTTGCAAGAGCAGAAAGCTAGAAAAGACCGCAGACGACTTGTATGAAGTTGTACAAAGAATGGGAGAGTCATTACGAGACTATGTACACCGTTTTAACAAAGAAGAAGTGTTCATACCTTGTTGTTTGATCTGTACTGCCATCTACACATGCAAGAGAGGGTTACGTCCGAATGGGGATCTATACAGGATTAACCAAGTACTAGGGGAGAGTCATGGAGGATATAATTTCCTGAGTGTAGGAAAAAATAAAGTGGGTAGAAGACTTCTTATCGCGACGTTCTTCACCGTCTGATTCTCGAGTATAAAGACGTGAGAACACGACCAAAGACCACACAATGAGAATAATAACATATCATAAAGCAATAAACATCCCTCATCAACCTTGCCAAGCATCAATAACCTTTCAATTTCTCGTGCAGAGCTGGTTGGCCAATTGGAACAGAGGAATGGATGGTAAGATGACCTCATAAATGAGGACATCTAATGAAACACGTGATAGTTCAAAATGGTGTGACTTTCACAATGACACCAGTCATAAAACTAAAGCTTGTATCGCATTAAGATTGGAAGTCAACGAGTCGCTAAAGAAAAATAACTTGAGAGAATTTTTTATCTGATAGAGTTTGAAGTCACATCGATGACATAGATGATGAAAATGCTCCAGTAATTTCCACTCCTATCTCACCACCAAGGCACTATCAAGCCATCAACGTGATCTCAGGAAGTTCATAAATCAACAGAATAACCTACTTTGCTACTAAGAAAAGCACTAAAACTGCAAAAAAGTCGTCCATAAAAAACATTTATAGAAGTGAAACGGCATTGGCAAGCATAATAAGCTTAACTACAGATAAAAGGTGGGAGGGTGTTAGCTCCGCATCATGATGAATTAGTTATATCATGACGGTTGCTAACTACTTAATGAAAAGGATACTTGTCGACAATGGAAATTATAAAAATGTTCTTTTCATGGAAGCTTACAAATGCTTAGACCTATACGAGATCGGACTAACTAAAAACTCTTCATCAACGTAAAAGTAAACACAGTGTGGGACAAGTGATATGACATGTCTATGCAGAAGTAATAAACCTATGAACTAAATTCCAGAAATTGGATTGTTGTTCAGCTTACAACGTGATTATGGGGCGTCTTTGGATTCAATAAATGGGGGCAGTACGATCTACTCTCCATCAAGCTATCAAGTGTCCTACTCCATGGGGAATTAGAGAGATCAAAGGGGGAGTAGGAGCATTCATTTTCATGTTATCAAATGACGTTGAAAGGAAAAATCCAATAATTGTAACAATTATAAAGCTCACCGGTTGTTCCTCGTTGTGAAGGACTGGAGGTGAAACAACTCGATGAAGTCCACCTGAAAGAAAATAATCCTAAAAAGAAAAAAAAAATATAGGTATATGGCTGCCAAAAAATGTTCAAACAAGGCTAATCGACTTCCTTAGGTCTAACACCGACTGCTTTGCCTTGTCACATTCTAACATGCTTGGGATCGATTTTGATATCATTATGCACATGTTGCAAGTAGATCCAGAGTATCAACCAGTTAAGCAGAAACGAAGGAAATTTACTCCTGAACGAGATCTAATTATTAATGATGAAGTACAAAAGCTGTTAGACACAGGTTTTATACGAAAGTATGATATCCTCAATGGTTAGCCAATGTGGCGGTTGTTCAAAATAAAAATGGGAAATGGTGTGTCTTTATCGACTTTATTGATCTCAATAAGCTTATCTAAAAGATCCCTTTTCACTTCCTCACATTGATAAGCTTGTGGATGCGACAGCATGTCACCAATTGATGAGCTTCATGGACGCTTTCAGTGGTTATAATCAAATCTAAATGCATCCAGCCTACTAGTACATTTGTTCAGTAGAAGACAACATTGTCACCTCCACACTTAGATCTCCTTGCCTCTGCTGATGCCTTTGTTCAGCCTCCACCATCTGAGACAGAAGAGTCAAGTTGTTTCTCTTCGTGCGACACCAAACTGCTAGATATGGTACTTCACAAGGCCAAGATCAAAACTGAAGCAAAGCAAAGATCATTGGAGAAGAGTCTTGGTTCAACTGCTTGTGCAACTGATATTATTCATAATGTACCACTTGACGGCAAAACAAAGATCAAATCAGGTGAATTGGATGATTCCCAAAAGAATTTTGCTCGCTCCACGATTCCAATTCCCACGGAAAATTAATGCAGGTGGAATTTCATTAGGTGAGATCTGATTAGTATCTAATATGATCCATTTCCATATTGATTCATAAGATGCTGTGTTTGGTTTCTTGTAGCTATCATTTTGGAAACCTGTTTATTCATATTTGAAAGCTTTTGTAGGGAACGTTGTAAAGTCGGAAGAGTTGGATCAGGTTTGGGAACCAAAAAAAAGTTCAACTTTAATTAGTTTCGCAAACAAGTTTATCTTCTACAAACGGTATGGTTTTCCGAACAATCACCCTCATAGGAGCTCCTGCAAGAAGGAACCAAAAAAATGATGTGATGAAGAAACTAGTAAATAAATGGATTCCTCTCAGTGTCAAGAGATATGTCAGACTGAGATTGTACCTTCACTAGCTTGATCATCTTTAACACATATTGCAGCATAATGAGAACCAGCCAACTCCAAAAGCGAAAACTTCCATCCCCCGTTGCATTTGTTTGTCTCCGTCATTTCAGATGTCTATAGAAAACAATCACGCGTCTTAACTACTACTGTCTGTTTATCCACTATGATAGCAATGAAAAAAGACAAACCTCGCAAAGATTGTAGCCTCCTTTTGTTCCATCCTTAGATTGGATTGTGAAGGTATTAAAAGGTGCAGCTGAGAATCCTTTTCCTAATGCTTTCACGTATGCCTCCTGTATATAGAATGATCACAACAGTTTTTAACTATTGAGGAGGTAACAATTTTCAGAATCTTAAGTATATCTGTTGTCAGTAGAAACTACCTTAAGAGTCCATAGCTTAATAAATTCCTTTCGCTGAACTTCAGGGTCCGGTATAGTTGACAAGAACTTCACTTCATCAGTAGAGTAAAACCTTTCTGCAAATGATAAGACATCATGTTTAATCTTCCTTTCCTTGTCCTCAACATCAACACCAACCTATAGTCATATGTAAACTTCAACTGTTCAAATCTAAAAACAAGAAACCGCTAATGTTTGACGAAACTGTATGTATTTGCCTTAATAGACGACTTACCGGAACATTTACTGTCACCCCACAGGCAATTAACGATTTTGTGTGGGAGATGTTGAAATGCAGTGGTGGGGTTTCACAGTTCTTATAGTTTCGCCAATCTACCTGTCACGAATTTAAACAAGAAAAAGTGAATTTTTCACCATAGTCCCAGACTTTGACTCGAGTCTAATCCCAAATAACGGTCTCACCTCAGGCTTCCCGTAAAATATTCTTCTTGAACAACAAGGACCGAGGATCAACGGCATTGTTTGTCTGATCTGATAATAAAACCGTAACTGTTAATGCCCTCCAAATCGTTAGTCTAAAATTTCAACGAGAAAAATTCTACCTAATCACCACATGGCGCGAAAACAATAAGCTCGCAAATTCAGTTAATGTAGTACTACTGAATAGAATCACTGGAAGATTACTTTCCAAGTTTTCTAGCTAATTAGATTCTACTGTTCGCCACAACCTGAGAGACTACCAAATAGCATCGTCTAGAAAGGCCAGAGGAGACTAACAATTAATGGGAAACTCCAATGGCTAATGATTGATACTAAATGGAACGTAAAACTGATTTGAACATACAGCGGGCAATGGTGGTCCGAACCAAGGTGCGGGCAAGCAAAGCATTCTTCCTAAGCTCATCGCCCCGCATCTGAAGAACTTTATCATTCTCGAAAGGTGACAGAAGTTGAGAGTAATGTTTTAAAAGAGATGTACTTTTCACTTCATCCGGTAGAATATACCATAGGTGAGTCTCCCTGACACGAAAATGGAACAAAGAGTTTAACAACACCATAGACACAAATCCTATTAGCCATTACACACAAAAGCTTATTGCATTCCAGAATTTGATTATGAGCTAATGAAATTAACAATATAAGTCTTGAGCTACTTACATCCGAGATGGAAGTTGAAGAGGAACCAGTGAAGGCAATTCAATGGAGAAACTTCGCTGCATTTGCGACATGACACTGATTCTCATCAGCTCGAAAAGTATGCCCAAAGTCTTAATTCTAGAGGACAACCAAATTCGCCACCACACGAATCAAACAAACATCGATGGAGTATCCACCTGTTAGAAACATACTATTGTCAGAAATCTAAATCGATGACAAGCCAAATCGGGAGAATCGATCGAGAATCTCAAGATATGATACCCAAATCGACGAGAGATAGAGAGGAGAATGCAAGATGAGATAGCGAGGATTAACGCGACGAACGACGGCGAGGTTCACCGTCGGTTAGGCAGACGGTGACTGAGGTTAGAATGGGAAATTTAACAGAGCCGTACCGAACCAAAATCGGATTCCATTTTTCAACGAACGGTTTGTCTTGACAGAATTACACCGAGATTACTTTGGTTCCTGGTTGCTTACGCGCAGAAGACAAACTTGTGAAAAAAAAATGTGTGAGAAATCCGAATCTAGTTTTGTGTTTTAAAATTTTTAAAAATCTTTTATGGATTTTTGTGTTCCGCGGTCTACGATGTCCCATGGTTGGCGGGGAGTTATGGCTGGTCGTGAGGTCTTACGCTAGAGTTTGAGTTGGTTGATTGGGGATGGTGCTGATGTTCAAGTCTGGGGGGATTGTTGGCTTTCCACGTCTTCCCCATTGGCGGTTGTGGGCATGGCTCCGTTGGGTCTCCAGGACCTACGGGTCGCGGATTTATTGGAGACTCAGCCTCGAGGGTGAAATTGAGATCTAATAAATGAGATTTTACCTCAATATTCTGATTGTTTCTCTGGTCTGGTGCTCGGGTCGTCTACCAGGCGAGACTCACTTGTTTGGTTATACAATAAAAATGGGCAGTACTCTTGTAAGAGTGTGTATGCCCTATTGGTGTCAGAAGAGTCAAGGGTTGATGATGGTTTCAATTGGATGAACAATATCTGGCGCACTAAGTCACTCCCAAAGTTGCAATGCTTGCTGTGGAAGGCGATGCGGGGGCGCTGCCCGTCCGGTCTGCACTCCGCTCTCGGGGAGTTACCGAAAATCATGAATGCCCTCGTTGTGGTTCCCTGGAAACTATTGATCATGTTCTGCTGTAATGTTCTTTTGCACAGCAAGTCTGGGAGCGCGACACCTTTAGACATTCCTACCTTCTCTGCCATGCCTTTCTTGTCTTCTTTTCTCTCCATAATGTGGGCTTCTAAGGCATTACCACCTAGGGGTTTGGGGTCGTCGATGTATACCATGGTTTTGTTGGCACTTGTGGAAGGCGAGGAATCGATTGGTTTTTAATAATGAGGAGAAGCACGTCAATGAGGTAGTTTACCTAGCGTTGGTTGGCGCCCGAGAATGGTAGGAGGCGGCTACCCTACAAGCAAAGGCGATAGGTCCTCGTACCTCTTCGTTAGGCGGTGAGGTTCCAACGGACCCACCAATGTTACTACCGTCACGGTTCAACTGTTGGGTGGACGCTTCTTGGGACCCCTCTTCTAAGAGTGGTGGTCTATGATGGTTTTTCTCCACTCTGAATGATTCTACGATGGCAAAATATGTTTCTTTTAAGGAGGGTTTGCCATCGGCATTGGCAGCAGAGGCTTTGGCTATTTGGTCAGTGCTTAGTCAGGCTATTGTTTTAGGGATAACTGAGTTGCTTCTGCACTCCGACTCCCAAGTGTTGGTTGGTTTGATCAACAGTGGTGAAGATCATATTGATATTTTTGGTCTTCTGGCAGACATTAGGGGTCTTACCCAGCGTTTTTCTTCTATTGTCGTTTCGTTTGTACCACGAGCTGCGAATTCTATTGCGGATTCGTTAGCACGTTGAGCACTTTTAGCTCAAGATCCTTTTGTTCGTGAAATTTAATAAAAAGTTTCTTTGGTGACTAACAAAAAAAAATCTTTTATGGATTTTTTGGCACCAATTTGTATTTGATGCAGAATGAAATCCAAAGAAACTTTTGTATCCATCGATCAAGTTCGTGTGGTTAGATAGAGATGTGAAACTTTTCTTGTGACTACAACTTGTCAACCCAAAATAAAAAAAATAAACAAAAAAGTAGAGGTTTTGAAATTGCATTGATTTTTGATTCTTCAAGAACTATTTTTTTCCATCCATAATTTTGAGAAAAGTAGATTTTCTAAATTGTAGAGAATTGAGATTTTGAGGAGTTTTTGTGTTTTTTACATAAAATTTAAAAATCAATTATGATGAGTTTTTGAAAACACAAAAATCTACACCATAGTAAAAATCCAAAATCCAAAAATCATTTTAAATACTGCAAATGTTCACGGCTTTAGTCTTTGATTTCTCCAAGTTACTTGGCCATGTTTATATCAAGCAAACTAAATCAGTTTCTTGTAGTGATGTAAACAAATAAAATTAGGTCATGTTCGTTTGTGTACTCGATGCAACATCCGAATGTTGCATTTAGATGCTACACACGGTTGCTGCATCTGGATGATGTTCGTTTTTGCATTTGGATTTTGCATCAACATAGTTTTTTCCTTTGTGCATGTGCAATAGAATCCTCATACATCAACTATCATTTTTATAAATTATATTTTTCATGAAATGATTTCATCTTTTTCATAATTATAATTATTTTGCAGCTTTGACGGTTTTTACTGTTTTTACGGATTTTGCTGATTTTGCGATTTTTTCATTTTTTGCGGTTTTACGGATTTTTACGATTTTGCAGTTTTTACGTTTTGACGATATATAGGATTTTTGCAGTTTTTACGGTTTTTGAGGTTTTTGCGGTTTTTGGCGTTTTTTTGAGGATTTTGCAGGTTTGACGGTTTTTACGGTTTTTACTAATTTGCGCTTTTACGGTTTTGTCGAATTTTTCGGTTTTGGCGGTTTCTATGGTTTAGTCGAATTTTGTGGTTTTTGCGGTTTGTTGGATTTTGCGATTATTGCGGTTTTTGCGTTTTTGCGATTTTTACGGGTTCTCATGGTTTTGTGGTTTATTTGGATTTTGCGGTTTTTGCGGTTTTGTCGGTTTTTACAGTTTTGACAGATTTTTTAGTTTTGCGGTTTTTACGTTTTCTTGTTTTTTGGTTTTTACGGTTTTGACGGTTTTTACGGATTTGCGGTTTTTACAGATTTACGGTTTTGTCGGATTTTACGGTTTTAGCTATTCATTGCGGTTTTGTCGGATTTGGGGTTTTGTTGGATTTTTCGGTTTTGCGGTTTTTACGTTTTCGCGGTTTTTGTTGTTTTTACTATTTTTGCGGTTTTGCTATTTTTACAGTTTTGCGGTTTTATAGTTTTTACGGATATGCGGTTTTTACAGTTTTGTGGTTTTTTCAGATTTTACGGTTTTTGCGTCTTTTACGAATTTTGGAGTTTTTACGGTTTTTACGGATTTTCAGTTTTTACGGTTTTGCGGTTTTTTCGAATTTTGCGGTTTTGACGGTTTTTTGCGGTTTTGGCATTTTTTTGCGGTTTTGTCGGTTTTTACAGTTTTGGCAGATTTTTCGGTTTGCGGTTTTTACGTCGATTTTTTGGTGTTTACGATTTATACAGTATTTACGGTTTTGCGGTATTTACGGTTTCACGGTTTTGACGGTTTTTACGGATTTGCGGTTTTGCGATTTTGTCAGATTTTACGGCTTAGGCGGTTCTTTGCGGTTTTGTTGGTTTTGTCGGATTTTGTGGGTTTGGCGGATTTGTCAGTTTTGCGTATTTTTCGGTTTTTATGTTTTTGCGGTTTTTTCTATTTTTCCAGTTTTGCGGTTTTTATTGTTTTTATGGTTTTTACAAATATGCGGTTTTTACGGTTTTGCGGTTAGTCGGATTTTATGGTTTTTGAGGTGTTCATGATTTTTGGGTTTTTTATGGTTTTTACGGATTTGCAGTTTTTACGGTTTTGCGGTTTTGTCGAATTTTGCGATTTGGCGACTTTTTGCGGGTTTTTAGGTTTTGTAGGATTTTGCGGTTTTTGCGGATTTGTCGGTTTTGCGGCTTTTACGTTTTCGTAGTTTTTAGTGTTTTTCCAATTTTGCGGTTTTTACTGGTTTTTGCGATTTTTACTGTTTTGTCGGATTTTGTGGTTTTACGGTTTTATCGGTTTTACATTTTTTTGGATGAACAAAACTCATCCAATCTCTACTAATAAACTCATCCAAAATATATAGATTTTTTTTAATGAATTTTGATTTGCATCCAATTACTTCATCGAGATCATATGTTTATAATTGCAAGCAAACGAACATCATCTGACATCTGTATCCAAATACAATATCTAGATGAACAAACTAACAACACCTAAATGACATAATACAAATTTGTAGTTATCTCTAATTTAATTCCCATTTGTATGAAATTTATTGGGTTATCGGACCGGCCCATTATGGTCGTTTGCCGACAAAAAAAAATCTATATATAACACATGCATTCCTTTATCAAAAAAAAAGTTATCTCTAATTTATTTTTTTGTAACTTATCTAATAATAGCATTATCTCTTACCTCCCCCTCTGACACCAGTAGCGACACTTGCCTCTCATTTGAGAACAAGTCCCATTCTCTGTAAAAAAAGATTTGTAAGTTTCTAAAATCAACCACACACAAAAATGTTTTGGACAACTCACAGCATGTAGATACTTGATTACATAATTATCTGATTCCCTAGACGAAAATGTCTGACTACCAAATAAAAAAAAACAACCTCACAGATCCAATGATATTTCAACTAGTTGAATGATTGAATATTCTATTGCGCTTCTTGAAAAGAGGTAGATCAAGTCTCAAATTTGAGGATTGAGATATCTATATATGTCGAGTCTTAGGTAATCTAGTTGTCAGAGACCACCGTTACAAATTTGGCATCACTTGGCATCGTGAGTTCGACTCCTCCCTTTGTAGATGAGAGTTTGTTTTTGTTCCTGTTGAAGAAAGGCGGTAACTTTATACTTGTAATATGAAAAAGTTAGCTACTTTAAGCTTGTAGCACAC
>OVAN01004465.1:0-25822 GCA_900406275.1 Anastatica hierochuntica
TCTCGTATGAAAACCGTATTAAAAACCGATAAAATACGAATACATCACTTAACTGTACGCTTGCAGTGATTTCTTGGGTGAAAACCTGAGGCATCATCTATAAATGGTAGATGTGTGGTGCAGAGAATGGAAAATATCTGCGTCATGGACCAATGTTAATCCAACTATCTATCAGATTCTTCACACCAGAGGACCAATAGGACTCCCTGGGATCCTTAATAGAAGCATTCTCCACTTTTTCAAAATGAAACCGAACATACTTTAGGATCCTAGAGATCAAGGCTCCAAATACCAAAATCTTCCCCACGTCAGCCATTGATGCCTTGTAATAGGAAAACTTCTCAGGTAGGATAACTAACAAGTTGTGCTCATGTCCCTCTGAGTAAATAATCCATGTACTTTCAAGCCACAAATGCTTGGTACCAACAAACAACAAAACCAACTCATCATTCGTCACCGTAAACGGGAACGAAACGGAACAATTCGAGACGAGACGTGACGAAATGGAATAGGACGGGAATTGTGCCCGGCCCTACGTTTATGTATTCCGAATGACGAGTTTCTTGTTTATTTGTTTGTTAATTATTTAAATAAATAAATAAAAATCAGTCCATTTTAATGGTTGCGTAAAGAAAAATGTAATGTCAATAAACAACTACTACTATTGGAACAAAAAAAACAAATAAAGGGACCCATAAAAAGCCATTTTCGTTTTGTGTCTGTCATCAAACGCAATTTTCTTTTAGCGAGTTAACGCGAGAAAGGGATAATATAGAAAATCAGGCTCACTCATTTCACATAGAGCTTTATATCATTTCCGAAAATGGCCGAAGCCGTGAGTCTGTGGCGGAGAGAGGCCATGTTCTTGACGGCGATGCTAGCTAGTGAAATCGGTATCGTCGGAATGAATACTCTGTTTAAAGCAGCGACTTCAAAGGGACTCAACTCATATGCTTTCCTGGGATATTCATATCTTCTTTCTTCTCTTCTTCTTCTTCCTTCTCCTTTCTTCTCCATCAGGTTTCTTTCTACTTTAATAGTTTGACAACTTTTTATATTGATTTTGATGCGCTTTTTATGCTTTTTAACAGGTCAAGATCACTTCCTCCACTAAGTTTCTCAATACTCTGTAAAATAGGAGTTCTAGGACTAATAGGGTAAATCCAACGACACAATTCTCTTCGTCTTCTTAATGCAAGTTTGAATATGGAATTATTTAATATGTGAATTTTTTTTGGCTGAAAAAATACAAAAACGAACAGATCAATGTATGTGATCACAGGATACATGGGCGTCAAATACAGCAACCCAACTTTAGCCTCCGCTATTAGCAATATCACTCCTGCTCTTACCTTTATCCTGGCTGTCATCTTCAGGTATTTCTATTTACCAAATTTCAGGATTTATTTGAGTGAATGAATCAAAAATGGTAGTAATTCTTTTCGAGCTTAACATTGATTTTTTCTTCTTCTTTAGATCAGTTTCTTCAAACTAGCTTCTTGGATGATCTTTTAAGTTAGGCTAACTTAAGTTCTCACATGATAGTGTTAGATAATTTTTTGTTTTCATTTCTTCATCTCTTCACCCGTTTCTTAGTATTTTTTTAATTAAAAAAAATAAAAAAAAAAACAAAAAAAAAAGTTAAGAGAGGTTTCTTCCGGCTCTTATTAATAAATAAGAGCCGTTTCTTATGCGGCTCTTGTGTTTTTTTTTGTGGATCAGAACATATTCATTTTTGGATCGGTTTTGGTTCTATTTCAGATCCATTTTTTGTTTGTTTTTCGGTTTTTGGATCCTTTACGGATCCGTTTACGATTTTTCGGATTTCGGACCCATTTCAGATCCGTTTAAAAAATCCCGATCTGAATCCAAGATATCCGAAAATATATCCAAAAATACTCGAAAATACCCGAAAATGTACCCGAAACTACCCGAAAATATCCGAAAATATCTGAAACTGAAAGAACCAAACCGAAATCGAACGGATAACCGAAAATATTTCGGGTTTGGAATCTGTTTGGGTTCCGTTTTGGATCTATTTAATAAAAAATGTTTAATATTTTTTTTAAAACCTTTAATTAAGAAAATCTCAATGGAGTTTCGGATCCGTTTATGATTTTTCGGATTTCAGATCCGTTTATGATTTTTCGGATCTGTTTATGATTTTTCGGGTTCCGTTCGGATCCGTTTCGGATTCGTTTAAAATATTCCGATCCAAACCGACTAATCCGAACTGGAATTGACCCGTAGATCCGAATGTCCAGACCTATTTTCAAGTTTGGTTAATTACAAAAAAAAAATAAAAAATTTTTAAGATTGCAATAATGGCAAAAATTTAGGTGTCTCTTAACTAAAGTTCTTAACTAATATTTTTGAATAAAAAATTCATTAAGAGACTCAAATGGATCTCTATGGTTGTTCCTGCTCTTAGTACTTTTGAAATTGAAGTTACAAACTAA
Source organism: Anastatica hierochuntica (assembly GCA_900406275.1). Lineage (NCBI taxonomy): Eukaryota > Viridiplantae > Streptophyta > Magnoliopsida > Brassicales > Brassicaceae > Anastatica > Anastatica hierochuntica. The sequence goes on from OVAN01004465.1 coordinate 2,460, forward strand.
ACCGGCAAGGCATTAAACTATCTCAGAATCAAAAGTTCAGAAGAGAGAGAGCAAAGACATAAAACTAAATGCAAATATCGGAACAAAAACACACTTAAAAAATAAGGAAATAATCGAAATAGCTACTAAAGGAAGAACTACCAAAACTTGCCACTGGGGAAAACATTTATTAGCTGTCCAATCGGTGGAAAGAACAAACGAAGAACTCCAAGTAAGGATAGAAAGGGTGACATACACTTTGTAGAAGACTGAGAACATCTATCCAAAGAAGCAGAGGATAAATAATAAAAGCCAATATCTATCTACATGTGCTCCAACCATATCGTTATCTAAATAAAAATTACTAGAACTTAAACAAGATAAAATAATGTCCCTTACTTCGTATTAGATCATACTAACTATCCGGAACACCGTGGTAAAAAGTATTTCTTTATATGCAAGAGCAGCCTTGTAGATCAACAACACCTAAACGATCTCTTTGACACTACATCAGGTCAGTGTAGAGGGAGGAATAGAGACCCTCTGTCCTCCATTGATTCTTTCTCCCATTGGTGCCAAGTTTTCCAAAACATTAAAAACCTACAACTTCATATCTGCTTACTAGAAACCTCGCCGTAGCCTGAAACATAGGCAAAAAAGATAAACATAGGCAAAAAAAGAGGAGCAGAGATGGCTGAAGACACTTTGTAGAAGACCGAAAACATCTATCCAAAAAATTAGAAGAGAAATTTGGTGGAACTACATGATTAGCTAAGAAAAAATAACACCTACATCTGCTCCATATATATCGTAACCTAAATAAAATTGTGTGGAACTTAAACAAGAGAAACTCATGTCCCTAACTTCGGATTTGATAATACTGACCATTCGAATGGAAGCTGAAACACCGCGATAGATAGTATTTCTTTATATGGGGGAGGGCAGAGGAGAGAGCAGCCCCTCTGAGTCAACAACACCTAAATATCATGCCGGCTACTGTTAAGTTTTATGGACTTCCAACTAAAAACCAATTGACAATGAATGGATTGACTCATTTAACTTATATATTACTCATGTCCCATCATATTTCCAATGTGGAATCTTTCCTCAACAACTATTTCATAGACAAGGTCAATCTCAAATTTTTAGGCCAATCTCGAATTTTTGGTAACCATGTTAGATTTCAATAATTTAGAATAACGATATAATTCGCAATTCAAAATTTTCCAGAATTGGCTACTTTTTAGACAAGGTCGGGTTAATATTTTTTTTTCCGACTGTCGGGTTAATATAAAAATAGTTATTTTATTAAACATAGTTTATTTGTGGTTTATTTATTTATATTTATAACTTTAATAAATATTTATTTTAGTGACAATGTCTATTTGTAACTCTATAAACAATATTTTCTTAATAAACAATATTTTCTTGTGTTTTACTAGTACTTTACAGTTATTTCCTTTATAAATGTCTTTCAACTTTAAAAAAATCACTTAACCGACAATATTTCTGCAAAACTAATGTTCAGTGATCCTAAAAATATAATTATTATCATAAAAACGATGGTACAGAAGAATTTATATTCATACTAGATATCGTAATCAGTAGCTTAATTTGCATACTTAGGACTGACTTAATATTATTATTGGCTTTCTAGAGGAAAAAAGTTTAGTTTTTAAATTTTCGCTTTTGTAATATTTTACTCAATAAATTTTAAAATTTTTTTTTTTAACTTTGAGCCGTATAAGTTGTTACAAAACTAAAAAAGTAGACATATAAAAAAAAATTGGACTCTTTTCAACAAATTATAATTTGTTTAGTTTTTTAAAAAAATTTAAAAATTTTTATTGGGACGTCAGACGAAAGGGCTATCGCACTGAGATATTCCCTAGTATTCTGGTGGTCCTGCATGCTTATATGGTAAGGATGGATTGGTGGTTTAATTTATATTTGATGTTCGAAATAATGATCACAATTGCCTACGGGTTTTTATGATTATTTTAAACCTTTAACAACACATATTTTTCTATTGATTCATTAAGGTTTTATACCAATGCCCTACTCCAACCTACTTAAAGATAGTCATGTTAATGCATGCATATCAACTATCAACCTACTTAAAGGTTTTATGATTCTCAGACCTTCAGCTATATGTACTTTTTTGGTTAATGCATGCATATCAACTATCGTTCTTTCATTAATGCATTCATTTTTGCACTTTCTTTAATGCATACATTTATTCAGGTTGGGTAAAATACATTCAATTGGGTCAACTCTTTCGGGTTATTTATCAAAAAAAACAAAAAGAAACTCTTTTATTATTGCATTAAAAACCTAATAAGTTAGAGGAGAAAGTTAGTGACAAAATTGATTTGTGCCTTGTGGTAATTATATGGGGATGTGAGAGTTTCATCGGAGTTTAGATGTCAAAAACATTATGCATAAATATATTCTACCCCAAGCATTAGAGTGCGTGATGTAGCTGACCAAGTAAAAGATCTTTAAGGGTTTACTACCAAGAATGAGTTCAGTCTGTATTAGTTTCCTATTTATAGAATGATAAGGGTGTGTTAATGTCATATTTTTCACAGAGTTCATTATATGTTATGTAGACCTCCTGCAGAAGGAAGTCATCTCTTCGTCCTATCTTTCTGTTATATAAATATCAAGTGAACTACCCGAGTTATATATATGCATTAACATTATTCTTCCTTCATTTTTTTTATATAGAGTCATGACTGAGTTTGAATTTCCATGTTCGTAGATAGACTTAGCGATTTATCCATCGGAAAATTGTAAAAGAAACAACTTATAACATTGCTTTTATGCACATTAGAAAACAAGTCTAAGATAACTTCATGTCTCATTTGCTTTCTTAAGTCATATTCGTGGAATTAGTCTTTTGAGTGTGAAACCAATGATAAAATTGATGCGGAATGGTCTAAGAATTTTTTTTAGTAATCTGATTTGGTCGCTCCGATATTACACACAGAAATATCGAGAAGTCCACATGGAACTAAAGGAAAATCTGCTTCACTGAAATTATTGTGATTTAAAAAGTTTAATGTTCTCAATCTCACTTTTTAAAAGAATATAAACACGTAGAAGCTAAAAAGTTAAAAGTCTAATAAACTGAATTAAATAAACATATTTGAACAAGAACACAACTTTTGGGTTTTCAAAATGGACTCTTCAACCTCACTTTTGTTACTTATTTTTTTTCATACACAATAAGTCATTGTGTTGGATTTTTTTGGGTTTCAATTAAGCTCATAATGGGAGGGACTCGGTAGATATTTGTCCCCAATGTAATTTTGAATGCTTTCATTGTGCTCTTGTCCTTATTTTTGCTGCTCATGAAGTCCACATCATTCCCCTCCTCTTGAAAATGATTTGACCTAAAATCAATTTGATCATCTGCACGGAAATAAGTCAAGTTAAAAACATTGAAGCTAGCACTGTCATTGATGCATTTTGTAAGGCACTGTCATTGATCACCTGGTAAGTCCATTTTGTAAGGCACTGTCATTGATGCATTCTAAGACTTTATATGGACCATATCCTCTTGGTATAATGTTCGGTTTACTTTGAGTTGGTTAAACAAAATAATATTGTTGATGAGTCTATTTTATTATTATCGAGTCCTTAAACCATAAACCATTAATGTACATTCAAAATTGTGAAACCTTAATCCCCACATACAAGTTTTTGAAAATAAGTCGCTACACATTTTCTTTTTCTTTTTTTACCTCGGGATTCATCTTATTCAACCACCAATTTTTCGTAGTTTCAACAACACATCCTTCTCCAACCACAACATCAAACTTCAAACTAAAAATTTTGATCTTTTTTTTATATTGTGTTGTTTAATTATAAATATTTTTGTTATTATTAATCATTTTAAACTAAATCACACTAACGTAGTTATCACAGAACAATAACTATATATAGTATTACATTACATTTAAAAACTTATAGCGATGACATTTATGCATAACTTCGAAAAATTTAGTCATATGTAGATGTTTGTTTTTTCGCGGGACGAGTGGAATACGAGTCACTAATTTGAAAATTCATTTTTTTGTAATACAAATCGAAACTTGCCAAGTTAGCTTTCTAGCTTTAGTGTAATAAAATAATAGTATTATAATTATTGCAATGAGTGTGTCTTATTATCAAAGAATCCCTGATCCATATACTACAAATGGACATTCAGAGCCGTAGCAACTTAACACAACCACAAGTATAAAAACACTCATCGACAACTTTTCTGACAAACTTTCTTTTAGCATGCACACACCGACCCAGGGTGTTACAATACTTCTATTTAAAAAGATTTTTTCCGAATTCGTAGACAAAAAGATGCCTTGCAGATCCTAACTCAATCGTCGACCTTCTTATTTTCAGAACATCAGACAATGATGGTTCAGAATGATTAAGTTTCAGTTTATGCAAGTTTAGTCAGTCGATGAAAATGGCTCCATGAAATCTACAAAAATGACTCCAAAGTTCAGTGGCCGGGAAGCGGTCGCAGCAGCTCCATCTTGGAATATGTCGTTTTATCAATCATGTAACAATCAAACGAGAAACACGTGCCCAAACGCTCGATCAAGTCTCCTGATTGAATGCCTTAGTACATGTGCATTACCGGATTTAACACAAGAATTGAGATGGAACACAAACTTCTTTTCACTTGAATTCAACTCAAAGTCAAATTCAAACTCAAGCTTTGTCTAATCTAACCTTAATGAGCTCATGATAGTATGATCTACTATCACTCTCAATTTTCCAGGTCTCGGCTCTCTCCACTTAATTTTCAACAAGCCTCAAAGTGTCATTCTTTGTGGTAAGGTTTTTGTACATTTTCTATGTACTAGAGATGCCTTCTCTTAGCCGATTTGACTACAAGGATAATCCGTCTATGCACCTCATTTCAATTATGCGATTTGTTGCGCTAGATCATTCACTTGCACATACCTTTCATTCTAAAGTATGGTTTGATGGCTTTTGGAAATTATAAAAAATAAGCTCTAGTTGTTTCCTCCAATATCCTCACATAGGTTCCTTCTACGCAGTTATTGTTGTACCATATACCTTGCGCAAGATGTTGTTCCTTGCAAAGCTTGTCTTTCATGCTCGCATTCTCGTCCATAGACGATTTAATTTCCTTAAACATATACTGTCATGAGGTACTCCTTTAGCCTTAAGTTAAACTTGACTTAGTAGTATACATCACTTGTTGATATCGTTCCATTAGTAAATAGCGTTCGATTGGTAATTTATCCTAATTTTTGTTGTGAAACTTCATCCCATGACAATATGTATCTAGTGATTTTGCTTTAGAATATTTTCCTTCATATCATTTTACTCTCGATTAAGCACGTTCGAAATCCCTTTTGTGTGGTTCCTTCCACATCCATGTTGACACAAAACTCGAGCTTGCCATGCCAAAACTCATGTATTCATCCAACGGTCGATGCGTTTTCCTGCCTTTGCGAGTCTTTTGATCAATTATGATAAAATCAGTTAACGTACATCTTTGAATGACAACATGTTGTTGAGCATAGTAGTTGTGACCTTTAGATTTTCACATGTCCCATGGGTACTGATCCAAAATGCTTTCGCTGCGCTCTATTAACTTTCATTCTCTATCTTTCTAGCAAAATTGGTCCTTGTTATGCTTTTGTAGCACCGTTCTTGTGGGCTTCCACTGATAGTATAGACAACACATCTTATTATTATTCTCTGATAGAAATACTATTTTCGCGTGGATAAAAATCTTACGAATAGTGGAGTGAATTAAATCTAGTTGGGTGAATTAATGATACTGTATAAATTGATAGTAGAGGAAAGAAGTAACTAAATGGGGTGCATTACATAATTATCAATTTTAAAAGTTGTTAAAACTGAAATTATAAGGAGGATAATAATTAAAGAAATACCTGGTTAATAATAAAATCTACAAATTAATAGTATAATAACACTAGAGATTTTCCATGATCGCATCTAAGCAATTCTATGTTATGAGAAATTGACAATTCACAAAAATATTTAGATAAAATGACTAATCATAACTAAACATAAAGACACATCAAATTCAATGTTGATACTTCAATAAAATATCACTTATACAAAAAAGTTCAAGTTTCAACTATTAAAATTAAATATCATCTCAGGTGTTTTTCCAACTTCATTTGTTCATTTGTACTTACTAATTTGATTGAAAATTTTGAATATAATTACTAATTATTTGCTTTTTTATTTTCACATAAGTACACGAGAATGTTAAAGAGGAGAAAGATAGAAGGGAAAAAGGAAAATAAAAAAAAACAAACTAAACTCGTGCGTAATGTTCTATTGAATATTTGTTTGCTCATTATAAATATTAGGGCAATTCTCAAATATAGCACACTTTCTCATTTTTTGGACACATTTAGCATGTGGCTTTGGGTTTTCCACGTGTAGCATTTTTAAAATGTTAGAATGACCNATTATACACATAATTTTTTTATTGAATGTTAGTTACTGCATAGGTTTTTTTCTTTTGGTCTACAACCAATTTTATATTGAAATAAGACGTAACATCAATACTTTTAAATTTGTGAAAAGAATGGAAAGGGTGTCTTTCAAAGAAAGCAGCAGTGTAGCGAAAGTGATTGGAACAATACTGTCATTAGTAGGCGCATTTGTGGTTGTTCTCTACCATGGGCCATGCATATTCGCCGTATCTTCTACGCCGCAGCTAAACCTCCGTCAGTTTTCTCCGTCTTTGTCATCTTCAAGCTCCGAATGGCTCATTGCCGGAGCTCTTTTTACCATCAAAGACATCTTCGTTTCTCTTTCTTTCATCCTCCAGGTACCAATTTTTGTTCTCACACATAATTGAAATTGCTTCTAAATTTATATCTAAAACAATTAGTAGTAATAAAATAATTGGTAAACGTGTTCTTAAGTCGTTAACAAGAAAATACATTACACATGAAGTGAATACCATCCATGAATAAGATAGAGAAGATTATTGTTATCCACCTTGTTTATTTTTTATATATTTTTTTTTTATTATATAATTTACAAATATATCTTCGGTTGTTTTTTTATCATTTGAGTAATTTAATTAAAAACGTTGTATACAAAGGAATTAGAAACAGAGGAAAGAAGACATATATACAGTTAACGAAGACACATGTACAGTTAGAAACAAAGGATGTAAAACAGAGAGATCCAACAGAAATATGCAACTTTAACTAATAACGTTAAAAAAAGTGAATAAACGACAGATCCAATAGAAATATGCAACTTTAATTAATTAATTAGGTTTAATCGTAGAGGACGTTTGATGCGTTCATATATCTAGCGTCAATTTATTCCAAAAATTTCCTTTTTATTCTAACTTTTATAATATATAATGATTTTGGACAGGCTCATATAATGAGTGAATATCCAGCAGCATCCACGGTCTCTTTTTTCTATACTCTATGTGTTTCAATCGTTACCTCCTTGATTGGACTTGTGGTCGAAAAGAATAATCCAAGCGTTTGGATAATTCGATTGGATATAACTTTTATAACCATTGTAACTATGGTACGCTTTATTTGTTTCAGTTCAGTTTAATAAACTCTTTCAGTTTGATCTTAACATAGTTTTTTTTATTTATAAAATTTCAGGGTATATTTACTCCAGTGTACTACGTAATTCATACATGGACGGTGCGTCACAAAGGACCTCTTTACTTAGCGATATTTAAGCCTCTATCGATTTTAATAGCAGTGGTTATGAGCGCGATTTTTCTTAGCGATGCTCTCTATCTCGGATGGTATATGAATTAATAGTCTTCATCATATACATATTTATAAAGAAAACATCTAATTATCTTCGACTTTATTATTTTGCAGTCTGATTGGAGGAATTTTGATAACATTAGGGTTTTATGCTGTGGTATGGGGCAAAGCAAACGAAGAGAAGACTCAGTTGTTAAGAGTTTTAGAAAAAGAGGAGGCTCCTCTTTTAGTGAACCACAACGACAATTAAATTTAACGAAAAAATTAGAATGAAAGAAATGCTACACCTTAAAGGCAGATATTATAAAGGAAATCATTAATTAAATATGTGAGATTGATAAAAAAAAATATATATATAACAATAGGGAGGTTTTACAGAAAAAAATCCCTCCTCTTGAACAAAGAAAAATAGGGATAAAAAGGTAAATTTTAATTTTGAGGTATGAAAATTAAAATAATGGTTTAAGTTGTAATATCTAGTGTTATTTCTCTAATATAAACGTATATTATTATTTATATCAAAATTTGGCTATAAGAGTCGCAAAATTAATAATTACAAAGGTACATAACAAAAATATAAAAAGATTATGGCGACTTTTTAGGCGAAATTATTTTCTTAGTTTTTTCTAGCAGCTTTTATGGTGGTTGAGGTATTTTTCCCAAAAAATGGAGCAGTTGGTGAAGTTAATCCCACGTTTTCATTGTTAAGGCATGTGATCGAAGTTACTGGGGAATTTTTCGAAGGATTCTTTTTATAAATGGGTTTGGATTTTGATCAATCTTCAGCAATTTCTTCCAAAATTAGTTTCATAATTCTTTACCCTTTTCGTTTCTACACTATTATTTTTCAAAATGGCTGACAATCTTTGGAGCAATTCAGGATTTCGATCTAGGTGTGGATGATCCACCATTTGCGCTTTCGACTGAGATTGTGCAACAAGCGGTACACGAAAATATATTCATTTTGATAGGTGTCCGATCATGCCTCGACATCAAATTTTGCAATCAAACATTGTTAATCTTCCCCGCATTTGAAGTCTGGTGGTAATAGTTCATGGCAGGATTGTAGAGGGTATATGCTTTCAATTTAGTTTTGCAATTGAAGAGTCATTGTTCACGGTACTATGTCAGGGGCCTTGGACCTTTGCTGGTCAAATTTTAATTTGATTCTTGAGTTGTGGAGTCCTCTTATGATATTTTTGTATCCAAATAGAAGAATACCATTCAAGCTTGAATCGTTAAGTTATTTCACACATCATACGTGCAATGGGAAAATTGATGGAGGTGGATTATGACTTTGCTGCTGCAGTTAAGGTGGAGTTTGTTCGTGTGCATATTAGTTAGGATATTGCTCAACCACAAAGATTTTAGAGAGACTTCTAAGCTTTTGTTGGGATTAATACTTTCCTGGTCTTCATAAGTGTTTTTGAAAATTTTGGGAGGTTTGCGGTATGCTTAAACATGACTCAGGACGTTGCCTACTGCCACATGGGAAAAATGTAGACGGAGGAGATGACAGTGCTGATGACAATGAGAATGGATACTGTAGTAACATACACAGTAATGTTGGAGTGGTCATTTGTGAGATCAAACCAAGAGATTAAAATTGTGTAGAAGATCTTATGGTTGTTAACCCAATGGTTGACTTGCCTGATGTGCTCCTAGACGATGTTACGAATGACGTGGAAGCTGATGATTCTGAATATGACGGGCCAAATGATGAAGAAAAAGGGTTCATGGAAGGGGAAATTTTAGTCAACATATACACATAGTGGGATATGACTCTCGTGGCCAACCCTTGCTCATTCACTCAATTGGTTGATGTAGATCATACACAGGTGATAACACGCGATTTTACATCTTTTTCGTATGAATTTTAGCATGCTTTTTTAACTGTTTTTACATGATTTTACATTATTAGAGGCATTTTTTGTATTTATAGTGTTTTGAGTCATTTATGGTCAAAAAATGCATTTGGAAACATTATGAAGCTAATTGGATCTAAACTAGTTTTGGAGTATCAAAAGTATCATCCAAGATGATGACCTTTTCTTGAATGGATAATAATGAAATTTGGAAATGAGTGATGTGGGGTCAAGCTTTACCCAATTAAAACCTAACTACAAATGAAAAACATTGGAAGTAATAACTTAGGGATCAAATCCACAAGGACTAGATATTCACACTAAGGACTCATACGATTTCAAACTAAGCTAAGAACTAAATAAGCAGGGGTTTGTCTCTGACTTTACTGATTTCATTATGTTTAATGACGCAAAATGAAATCCTAATTTATATGCTAATTTCAAGGGATATATCAATGATGAATATGCATCATACAATTAGAGAATGTTGACGACCAAGCAAGATAAGAAATCGAGTAAGTGCTTAATGCGCAGGTCTAGAACACAATCATGGATGTAAATCCTCTCTTATTTCAAGACTTGGGATTCTATATCCTTAACAACCAAGTGGCTCAACCTTCGTTGGTCGTTGTAGAAGAAGAATATGCATGAATTCGGGCAAGATTGGTTGTTGACGAAATACTAGGTAAAACAGTAAAAAAAATCGGTCCACTTTCGTTGCCTATTCTAAATCGGTCCACTTTCTTTGCCTATTTAGAAAGTCTTACTAAATACTAGGTAAAACAGTAAACAAAACTTTGGAATGCATACTAACATAGGATCGATTCACATACCAGTTTTGTAAGTGGATATCATTAACGAGAAGGCAAAGGTGATAACGTTTATATGATAAAACCTAATCGATAAAAGATCTAAATCATGCAAGTCTATAAAATCTATATTACCTACTATCTAACATAAAAACTAATTAAACAGTATCATGTAAACATGAAATCATAAAGAACAACCAACATTCATTATCATCAAGAGAGAGAAAGGATAGATAAAACTGATATGGATTGATGGAAGAAGATATTGATGAAAGATGGGTCCTTAGGGGGCTACAAGGGCATGACTCAAGAGGGTTTCGTATCTGCCTCATAAGGCTTTAATTTTATCTAAGAGAACCTAAAAAAACTCTCTCTCGAAATAGATGGCTAAAAAATAGTATAAATAATGGTTAGAGAATTAGGTCAATTGTGTAAACCGGGGTCTTTATGCCTCCAAGATTGGTTCTTTGTGTAAAGTGGTTTTTCCTTGAAACCTTGGGAAAGAATTGGCTTGGTATAAACCAAATTGACTCAGAGAATGACTGGTTCGAAATCTAATTCGTCTTACCTTTCTACGTACCCTTCACTTGCGAGACATATGAACCAGTTTGTAGAGAAAACGATGTAACTATGTGTCCCTTGCTACAAGTGAGATAAAACCACTTCGATATGAAATCTAATTCAATTCTATAACTTATGTCAAAATTTCATGAAAAACCTTCGTCTTCGATGATCTTTCTGATACTCGAAAACTTTCCAGAATTGGTTTCGGACAATAATAACTCCACAATGCTCCAAAATCATTGTTTGACCTGAATTAGTTCAAAACACCAAAAATAGAAGAAATATACCTCCAATCGTGAGAAGTTGAGCAAAAACATAAATGGACCATGCTAAAATATGTAGAAAAAGTGGTAAAATATTGGTGTTATAAATTCCCCCGTACTTAGCTTTTAGCTCGTCCACAAGCTAAGAAAATGAAGAGCAGTAAAGAGGTTTGAAAACTTGAAAACTTACTTGAAATTTTGAACTTATTGATGATGTATACTGTCGGGATTCAGTAGCACCTTCTTTGACATTTAGGTAGAACCCTCGGTATTCACCACAAGCTTAGCAACATCCATGATTCAAGCCACAATCAATAAGAGGATCCAGATTTTTCGTCGCTACTCCCTAAATCAACAATGTACAATCTTTTCGAGGGAGTATCGATCAAAGAACACATAGACTCAAACTCTAACAGAATCCTACAAAGTTTTAATTCACAATCGATTCTTTTCCTCTTTCTTATTAGCTTTTAAATGCTTTCTAGAGGCTGGGTTTTCTCTACTTTTCTAGGGCATCAATTTATTTTTTTTATCGATGTCTTTGCTCTTTTTTTGTTAAGAAGATTTGGATTTATTGACTAGGTGTTTTCAATTGGATTTTATTTCTTTTAATTCACTTCATATCCTTACATCCAAAATTTGTATCAAGCATAAGCACTCGTTTTGAAAATTTTTATTAAACAGGAAAGAGGGCAACCGTAAACTTAATTTTGTCAGGTTTGAAGGGGAATATGATTCAATATATACTAAACCACAAAAATAGAAAATTAAAGTTCATTAAATGTTTGAGCAACTAAGGATTATCGAATATCATGTGACATACTGCATCGGTTAGCTGATCTATTTGGGCTTTCCCGTTCTGTAAAATTTCACTCAAACACTAACACTAGGGACACTAGTCATTAGTCGCATGATTAGTTCAAAACTAAGTAGTATGGAATGATTTTTACTCAATAAAATGTTTTTATTTTTAAAAAATTTAAAACGACTCAAAAACAAGGAAATATTCAAAAACAAAGAAAAAGAAGCATCACTAACAATAGTAATCCCCTCAGACTTAAAGTACACAGTCTCAGTGTAAAATCAAGTAAAGAAGATACTAAAAAATAATGTAAGAGGAACAAAATAGGATAAATTTGCTGGGTTTGATGATTGTTTGGAAAAAATTAAGCCATAGTTGTTTTTCGGTAAACTAAATGATGTTCAATGGTTCGTTTTGCAATATGTTAAGATGTTTTGACCAAAATGAAATCTACTACAAACTGCATATCTTAGAGATATAAATGAAGTTTAAAGGCTATAACTTATACCGAATTTGATTTGGCCAAGTTTGATCTTCTAGAAGTCCAATACGACTCGTTTGAAATCGTTTTTTAAAATGACCATTCCAGGGCAAGTCTATCTTTAGCAACACCTTCTTTATATGCTATTGAGTGTGTCCAATTTGAAAACTTGGTTTACTTGGCAGAACTTGATTTTGACTTGGCCGAGTTTTTTTTCTCTAGCCAATCGGGTGCTCCATGATGAATGTTTACGCCTCCAAAACTGGTTGGGAAGTTCTCCATATTATTCACACTTTATTTGGGCATCTTCAGTGCAATGGTTCAAATTATAAATATGAGTTTTGAACAAGTCAGACTTCTTAGCTTTTAGTCTTCATCCAACCAATTTCACTCAAGCTAATTTCATGTAGATCTCCTCTAGCCAATTTTACTCAAGATTCTGGTCGATCTGTAGATGTTTCTCTGGCATGAATGTTGGTTTGGTGTGGATCGCTCTTTAGATGCTTCTCTTGTAGTCTTTTTTCTTGAAATTGATTTTTTTTGATCTTTTAGATGTTGTTGATATTCGGCTCTGCCTTGTTTGGATCTGTTATAGCCTCAAAATATTCTTCATTCTAGTCATAATGCTTCTTGGTGTGATAGAGAAATGAAGTTCTTTAATGGAGTTTCCATAGAGTCCAATTGATTGTAAATTTTGTTCTATAGGGTCGCGTTGGTAGGTGAGGATCTTTAAGAATGGATTGAAATTGTGATATGTCCCTTAGATTCCTTTTGAAGTAGTCGAAAAATCTTGGATGATATCGTGCTTGGCAGAAATGTTTTGGCTTAGTTACAAAATTCGCTCGATAGTATTCCTTTGAAGCTCCAAGTTTGTATCTTGTGTTCTTGAGTGTTGAGCCTTGAAAATCATCATAAAATGATGTGTTTATGTTGAAATGGCTGGATATTTTTGAAGAATTTGGCTTGTGGCTTGATCTGTCCGTGGAAAATGTTTAACATACTTGTGAATACGTTCCCACGGTCTTGATACATGACCGGATGGTAGGGTGAATGGGGAAATGGTTGATGAGGTTGGGATAATGGTAGGATAGAATGGTCAGGAAGGGTTTTTGGTTGGTGGGATTTTTTGACAGGATGGTAGTAGGGATGGTTGGTTATATTTTTTGGCACAGGTCGGTATGTATGTTTCAAGGGCCGGTTATTTTGGTCGGGGTGGGCAGGATGGGATAGGTGGGTGATGGGAGCCAACATACCGCTTCATGACACAAGGAAACACATGTGTGGTATGTTGGTCCATGTACCTTGTGCAATTAACGGACGTAGATACCGGGTGATGAAACGAATATGTCGGGTGATGGGCATTTTTCTTGTCATGGCCAATATCTGTGTCTTAATGCCTCACCTGGTTCAGGGCACATGGACGAAGATATAGGTGGGGAGCTCATTTTTGGCATATCCCTGTATCTTGGTTCCAATAACCGGTATGTGCATCTGTATGGTTCAAATGATCCATAATTTTTCGGATTGAATTTTTCTTCAAATTTTTCTATTCTCGAGCTATTTCATACGAAAATAAATTATATTAATTATTAAAAACATTTTAGAAACACATACCACCAAAATTAATCCATAATCCTAAGATTAAAATCAATAAAAATTCATATAAAAAGTCAAACTAAACAAAAAACCAATGGATTGTCTCCCATTAAGAGCTTATTTATAGTCAATCGGCTCGATTCTTGGACGTGTGTAAGTGTGAGGATTCTCCGGTAAGGAGTTCATGGATTCCCTTCCTCGTGTTTTTAAGTGCTATTCTTTCTAATGCAGATCTTTGTACTGGTTTAGGACACCAGATTGCGATTGCGGCATATCCTGGAGGTGCTATTTTCTAGAAGAGGTCCTTATCCATATGAATGAAATTCATCCTTCCATTAGGCGAATCCATAACAACTCTTACAGTTGTTAGAAAGCTTTTTCCAAGTATCAAGCTCGTTTGATGTTTTGTCAATACTTCTACCACTTGAAAGTCTACAAGCACAAGTGATTCACCGATTCTCATATGGACTCCTTTAAGCATTCTTAAAGGACTTCTTACTGATCCGTCTTTGAAAATTTATATTCGATTTCGATGGCCAATAGTGTGTAATCCCAACTGTTGTGCAATGGTTGATGGCATAAGATTCAAACCGGCTCCAGAATCACATAAAATGTTCTCAAAAAGCCATTTTTTGATCGAACATCTAATGATAAATAATCCCAGATCTTCCAAAGTTGATAATCTTTGTAGCTCTATCTTTAGTCTCTGATGTTGTTGAACATGGCTTCCAATTTCTCCAAGTCTTGAATGTTGTCTTTGAAAACACAGTTGAGTCTTTGATCTGTGGCCCATGCTTCATCAAACGTGACTGTTGTTGGTAGTTCACGAGCTACCTTGATAAAGATTTTGAAATCTTCAGGTGAAACAATGTGGTCCACTTCTCTTGATCTCCTAGAAACGTCAACATCTTCACATTCAAACCGAAGTCTAGTTTCGGTTGATTCGCTTGGTGTCTTGCTGTCCGCTTGATGGTGATGCAATATTCTAATCCTTGGGGCGATTTTTGAGTAACCAAAGGATGGAAATCAAAAGCTAAACACTCTCCTCTTCGGTATTTAGGTTCAGCGACAAATTCGGTGGAGTTTTCTTCTTTCTCCACACATTTCTTTTCTATTTCTGCAAGTCGAAAGCTTAAGAAATTAAGCTTATTGTTGATTCCACTAATCTCCATGAGATTGTGATTTTCTTTCTCCATGATCAGCGAGGTTTGATGCTGCAAATCCTTCATCTTAGCATTGGTTCCCTCGGCTCTAGTAGCTAGTGTGCCGAGAATAATGTCTATTTCCATGTTCTTCCCATTTAGCTTATTTTTGAATCTACATATGTTATAAGATTTCTTCCAATCTTCACTTCGTTCTAGCTTTCTTCAATTTGACTTATATCAAGTTTTGGTGATTCTACATGGTTTTGCTGAAAACTCAGCAAAACGAGATTGATAATCTCTTTCGACGACTTCTTGTAAGTGTTCTAAGCATGGAACCTTTCTTTGAACAATATTCAAGGGTTTTGATGCTCATTTTAGTGTTTGTATTGAAGGTAGATAGAATTTTTATGGGTTAAATTGCATTTTTGAAAAATAAATAATAATGTTTTAATTAAAAAAATTAATAATATTTTATGTTGGTATCATCTATATTTATACAGAGGAATACTTGTTATATAAAACATTCATTGTATTCTATTTATCGATTATGAGAATTGTTCAATTTTATATAGCATCATAAAGTTATTTTTGTAGTAAAAATGTTTTTACAAAAAGATAAATATTTTTCAACTCCAAATTTTTTCATTAATCTAAAAAAATTAAGATGCTTAAATTAAGAAAACACTTGATCCATTTTACACTAATTTTACAAAATCTATCGAAAAAGAAAAGAAAAACAATCAAGTAGCCTTGTATCCAATCAGACTAAAAACTTTGGCTCCCACTTTTAGGCTCAAAATTCTCTTTTCCTTTCAGTGTCTCTTACTTTGAAGGATAAGAGCTTTGCTTAAATTTTATCCCATTTTTTCCCTTAGACAAACGTCTTTTCTCACAAATATTAGTACTTTTCGATCCACGATGGTTTCTTTAGGGTTTTGCTTTAAATATCGAATTTCCCTTTCAATTGAACATTGACCAGAGAAGGAAAACTTTCATCATCTAGAAGTTGTCCTGACAAGCTTGAAGATTAAGATCTCATCAGCTATTGACAAAGTAATAATGACTATATCTCTTGAAAAGGAGGATCAATCTTTTAATTTACCTAATCTTTTAGAGTCGACGAAGTGCAGCCATAGAATTATAATGGGACAACTACTGAACCCGAACTACCAAAGTGGCAAATTAATGAAAGGGTTCGAGGAGTTTCTCTAACTATAGACAAGTTTCAGTTCACCTTCGGTTATAAACATGATTTAGAACACGTTCCGGAAAAAGGAGTCCACACCTTTAACCATTGAGCTTTAGCCATTGATAAATGGGCTCCTAACCCTCTAGAGGACTACCTTATTGAATTTGGAATAACCTGTGTTTGGATTCAATCAAAAACCTCTCTCTCTCTCTCTCTCTCTCTCTCTCTCTCTCTCTCTCTCAGGGTATAGATTTCCACGGTGACTTGGATTCTACCCTATAAATCTCATAAATGACTTGAGCTAAAACAAAAAATAAAATGGTTTGGTGACTGAATAAGAAATCAACAACACAAAATAGGAAATATAATCAGTTTTAAATCAGTTGGTAAAAGCGTTGGGCAATTACGAAATTTGTAGAGAAACATGCATTAAAGAAGCAGTAATGTTTAGGAATAAGAATTACGTAATATCTAGAACTCAAAAACACTAATATAGATTCTCTCCAGTTTCGACGCTTGGAATTCTATTCTTAATAAACCAAAGGATTCAGTTTCATTGGTCTTTGCAGAAGGTAAACATGAATTAATTTTTGTATAGGTTTCAACAAGTTTACTTAGCCGAGGCGATCTACTTTCGAAGCCTCCCCACTACTTATCTTGTTAAATATTAGTTTCATGCAATCTAACAAGCTTTTAAAATTTAAATCAATAAAAGATCAGATTTCTAAATGTGTGGCATATCAATTATGCATTATAATCAACTGAAAAAAGACAATATGAATCCCTAAACAAACACTAGAAACTTATGATGATATGAACTCTTTGAAAACCTAAAACCGAAAATTTAATTACTCAGACATGGAGCAGGAAATATAGCAGGAATAAATCAATGAAATAAAAATGTATTAAAAGTAAGAGTTTAGAAATCTTCTCTATAACAAAGTACAAATCTAGATCCTTTCCTCAAAAGCTCTTAAATTTGAAGAACAAAGAAAATTCCCTAAAGCTTTAGGATGAACTCGACGGTTGATCTAAAAAATGTTGCTCTTTTTTCCCTAGAGGCTAAAAAAGTATTTATAATGCTAGGTTTTTCTTAGCTCATTATTGGTTAAGTTGATTTTGACGAAATCAAAATAAGTTAGTTGAACTGAAAGTCATCAAGTAATTTATGTCCTGACCATGAAATCTCCTCTCCACCGGTCTGTGCCAAAATTGATCTCCAAAATGGTGGGAACAAGCACGCCAACCGATGGGACTGTACCAAAATCGAACTTAAAACTGAAGGGAATAAGCACGCCAACCGTTGGGACTGCACATGTGCTCTTCTTGCTTCATTTTTGAAGCAACCTAATGTATCTCCATTCAATCGGTTGTAACTTCTTGGTCTCATTTCCAAATGACTTCAAAACACTTTCATTTGAAATCCAACACAAAATTCTATCATTTATAAAAATTTTAGCTCATTCAAATGAAGTCAATGTCTTCTTTCAAGGTGATTTTTCTGATATTGAGAATCTGTCCAGATTGGTAATATGCAAAACTCATTTGATCTTCCGCCTTCTTGATTCGTCCTTGAAACTCTCTTGGAAATATTTAGGTCCATTAGCATGTTTCTCTATCTTTTTTGAAGTTGACCTATTTAGTCCCTAAAATTGCAAATACGAGAAAACTACCGCAAAAGTCGAAAAAGTTTCAAAAACTACAAACAAATAAGTAAAAATCGAACTAAAAGTGGTAAAATATTACTGTTATCAACTCTCATAGAACTAGCTTCTTCCTTATCCTCACGCAAAGAAAATCAAAGAACGAAAAGAGGTTGAAAACGCGAAAACTTACCTTTGTCGTTTGGAACATAGTCTGGGGGACCTTGGTATCATTCTCTAGTCTCATATGAGTGTATGGAATGGTTCAAGAGAATGGTATGAACGATTTGGATCCGTCTCTCCAAAATTGAAAAACTGGAATTTGGGCACTGTGGCATTCTCACTGATCATGGGTCCTTTTTGGCATAATATGGAGTAAAATCAGTCACTACTCGACGTAAACAACTTCATGCATCTTTGTTGTTGTCTTTGAATCTCATTTTCTCTTTTTGCTGGTTTTTCTAAATCTTGCAAAAATCAAACAACTAACCAGACATCTAACAAAGTCCTACAAAATAGAAAACATAAATAAAAACCATGTGGGTTGCCTCCCACAAAGCACTTGTTTTAAGTCACTAGCTTGACTTTTTCACTTTTTGGGCATGATCGATTTCCACTAAAGAAAGTGTGGTTCCTTTAGCTTATTAGAGCTCTGGAATTGGTAGCTCAAAGGGTGATATGAGATCATCAAGTGTGCTTCCAATGTCTTCTTATATCACATTCTCCTTTGAAAATATCTTAAGAGTGTTCTCGAGCTTTGTTTTGCCGATATCATCGTTCTTTACATCAAGACCAGTGGGGATCCTGATCCTAATCTGAGTAAAATATTCTTGTCAATATCATCCTCTTCTCACATCCATGAGGAGATCATTTTGTACTTTGATAACACAAGTGTCTCTCCTTACATTTGTTTTCTCCATTTTTGCAGAAATTGGTGTTTTGAGTGATGGAGCTTATTTATTTGAGACTTTCTGGTTCTTTTGGCAATATCCAGGGTCTAAACTATCCTCTTTGTCTTCCAAAATAGCATCATTTTGGTTGGATTTGAAGCTAACAACATGGTAGAAGACTTCCTTGTTCACCCTTGGGAAAGAGATCCTCTTGTTAGGGAAATCAAAAATCACTCCAGTAATAGCTAAAAACTGGGAGCCAAGGATCAGTGGATTGATATTTCCTCCTTACGTGAAAAAACTTGAAAGTCAGTGGAGATGAAGATGCCTTCTACTTCTAGCAGTACAACATGTAAAAGTTCATATAGTGTAGAAGTGGACATATCAGCATACTCAATAGAGATCCGAGATGGTCAAAATTAGAGAGTCCTAAATCATGAGCAATTTTTAGTGACATCACATTCACATTAGAGCTAGTATCACACAACAATAATCAAACTTCACTCTATTGATTGAGCAAGGAATAATGAACTTTCATGGGTATTCAATTTGTTTGGGAGACGATCAAACTTCACTCTTCTTGTAAGATCTCTTAGATTTTTTTTGGAGACGATCCATAGGTATGTTCACTTGTGAATTGAGGTACTTAAGCTGTTTCTTAGCAATATACATGACATCCTTAACATCATTTTGAGTTGGAAACCTTGGAGAAGGTTTTTGCTGTGTTTTCCTGTTTCTTAACATATTCGCTTGTTTGAGCGATTTGAACTTCAAACTTCTAGAAATGAGTTTCAAAGGCTTTATAATTTGTTGTTAGCTCATTGTAGACTTTTTCCAGCCTATCATTAACCTCTTTGTGGTTTTGCTTCATCTCTTGAGAGATTTGCTTCAGCATAGTTTCAAGCTTCTCGTCTTGTTGATTAGGCGCAGTAGCTTGAGGATAAATGAATGGTTGCTTCACTTGATACATTTCTATATTTAAATGATGTTTCTTAGGCTGATAGGTAGCTCCTTTTTGGGCATTTTGAGGCGGATAAAGCTGGTCTTGAGGGTTTTCGATATTGGTGTTCCGGTAAGACAAATTTAGATGACTTCGACATCCTTGATTGAATCCCTTGTTTATGAAATTACCACCAATGTAATTTTCCTCTTCTTCATTCTTCTCTATCCCATATTCTAAGCACTTCATCATATGTGCTTTATTTCCATCTCCAATTGTTTTGACGGCATGAACTCCTCTTTTGTCTCTTAGAAGTTGAAAAATCATCGTCTTCGATTATGAATTTTTTGCGGCATCTTATGAAGTGTTGGTGCATGCACTTTTCTAGCAGAATCCAACCATTTTTAGCATCACTAGTAGTGAGGTTCTCAATATAGAACTTAGCTTCGGGCACATATTTAGTCATAAAACTCCCATGTTGGTTCTATCGAGAGAAAAGCTTATACTAATGGTTGATCCCATTGTAGAAGATGTTCCATATAAATTATTCATAGAAAAGGTTTTAGGAGTTCCTTATGCACTCTTTGAATCTCTCTAATGCTTCACAAAAGGATTCGGTTGGTCCTTGTTATAAACCCGAGATTCTGCTTAGTTTATAATTGGTTTGCTCCTATTTATTCGTCCCAAGTAGTGGTGGATTGAGGGGGGGGGGCAGTGACTTCATCCATCTAAAATATTTATCAATCAATGAGAATGTAAAGAGCTTACACTTGAAGTAGTCCGATGGGACTCCATTGGTGCGTGTAGTACTACATATCTCGTCAAATGTATCAATATGATCAAGAGGATGGTCGGTGGGTAGTCCGTGGAATTGGTTTTGCTTCCCCAAGACTGTGATTTAAGACTTAATATCGAATTCATTCCTTTCAACTTGACCAGGATGAATTTGATATTTATCAAAGAAGAACGCATAAGAAGAAATGACGTCTTCGATTGTTTGAGGCTAATGTTACTGATTTTTTTGAGCTTGCCCTTGAGGTGCCTGATTTTGAGGCAAACCTTGTTAAATTGGGTCTTGAAGTAGTTTCGGAAGCTGTTGTAATCCCATTTAATTCTCAGCTAGAATTTTTTTTTGATTATCCACTCGAACAAGTACATTTCCTTCTCAAGGTTAATTTTGCGGCTTTGGGGCAGCACCAAGAGGTATTTTTGGGTTTACATAGACTCCTTAAAGTCCACTAGCAGCGACAAGGTTTACTTGAGGTTGAGGAGGAGCAAGATGGGTGACAGCAAGTCCATGGCTAACAACATCTTCTCCTTTTCCAACAAGGGAAATCGGATCATCCACGGGAAGTGGCTGTCTGTGATGAGGATTTTCGTTCAAATTATCCATAGGAGCTAATCGTTCTCTCTTTTTCTCCTGAAGATACTTTCTGGTTGATAAATTGGTCAATTGGCTGTTGATGGATTGACCGAATGAGTCCTTCGAATAAAAGCTAAAAATAAAAAATGAAATAGACGTAAAAAACTGAAAATAAAAGAGTACTAAACTAAGATCAATGTAAAAATTTGTACGTAGAATCAACTTCCCAACAATGGCGCCAAAAAACATGATCCATTTCAAGTTTCAACCATATAAATGACACTACAACTGCAAGAGTACATCATAGTTGTAGTACTTTGGGTATCGATTTTCAGAAAGACTTGGATTGTATGTTATGAATCTCAAAATATATTTGAAGTAAAACTGAAATTAAAATGGTTTGGTGAGTGAATAAGAAGTCAACAACAACAAATAAGAAATGAAAGGGTTGTAAGTCAATTGAAAAAATGATAGACAATTAGGAAATTCGCAGAGAAACCTGCAAGAGCACATTGTAGTTGTAGTAATTTAGGTATCCAATCCACAAGGATTTGGATTGTACACTACGAATCTCAGAATCGATTTGAGCTAAACAAAAAATAAAATGGTTTGTTGAGTGAATAAAGAATTTTTCAACAGCAAAATGTGAATAAAATATGTTATAAATCAATTAAGAAAAGGCTTAGGCAATTAGAAAATTCGTAGAGAATAATGCTTCAAAGAAAGCGTAATGTCTAGTTATTAAATTAAGATATGTCTAGAAATCAAAAACACTAATATAGATTTTCTCCATCTTTGAGGCTTGGAATTGTACTCTTAATTGACCAACGGACTCAACTTTCATTGGTCCTTGCAGAAGCTAAACGTGCATTAATTTTTGTACATTTTTCGAAAGGTTCACTAAGTCAAGGTGATCTACTTTCGAAGCCTTCCCACTATATAGCTTGTCAAAGATTAGTTTCAGGCGATCTAGCCAGCTTTTAGAATGTAAATGAACCTAAGATCAAATTGTTAAATGGTCAGTAAAGTAATCATGAATTATAGTTAACCAAGACAAAGACAATATGAATCCCTAAATAAACACTAGAAACTTATGATGACATGAACTCATTGAAAAACTGATAACATAACAATTGAATGAATCATACATAGAGAACGAAACACAATAGTAATATATTAATTAATTCATCATGTATTAAGAGTAGGAGTTTAGAAATCCTCTCTATAACGAACTACAAATCGAGATCCTCTCCTCATAAGCTCTTAAAACTAAAGAACAAAGGAAAATCCCTAAATCTTTGAGATGAACTCAATTGCTGATAAAAAAATGTGGCTCTATCCCTAGAGGCTAAAAAAGTAGTTAGAATGCTAGGTCTTCCTTAGGTCGTCACTGGTTAACTCGGTTTTGATGGGAAACGAAAGTTATCAAATAATTTCTATCATGGCCATTAAACGTCCTCTTTGCAGGTCTGTGCCAAATTTTTACCTCCAAACTAGTAGGAATAAGCACACTAACTGATGGGAATGCACATATGCTCATCTTGCTTTATTTTTTTGGCAGCCTGCCATATCTCAATTTAATCGATTGTAACTTCTTGATCCTATCTTCAAATAACTTCAAATTACTTGTATTTGAAAGCTAACTAAAACTTATATTTTGTGTCAAAATTTTAGATCAATCAAATGAAGGCAAGGCCTTCGTTCAAGAAGATAATTCTGATGTTGACAATCTATCCAACATGAAGATAATTTGAGCTTCCTCCTTCTTCATCCATTCTTGAAACTTTGTTGGAAATATGAATGAGGTCTACATATCATGTTTCTCCATCCTTTTGAAGGTTTGACATGTTTAATCCCTAAAATCACAAATATGGGAAAACTATCTCTAAAGGTCAAAAAACGTTAAAAACCTACCAATAAATAAGTAAAAATCCAACTAAAATTATTATTATCAGTGATCCAAAATGAGGGGTCTCCTCCTTCTCCATGAGGTTTTTATTTTGGAATTGCTGATGTACATACAATTTCATGCATATTTTAGTGTGTTTTAGCTTAG
>OVAN01004466.1:0-25810 GCA_900406275.1 Anastatica hierochuntica
GGACTTCTACGGCGTGATTAATCAGATTTTACAAGTCAATTACCCCGGAGTGGTGAATTTGCGATGTGTGTTGTTCAGGTGCGACCGGTATGACCCAAATGTCGATCGAGGAGTTCGAGTAGACAATTTGGGGATTAAAGACGTAAATGAAAAAGACGGTATAAAAAATTTGAACCGTTTGTTCTCGCTTCCCAAGCAGAGCAAGTGACATTCGTCTCATATCCACGAATAAGAGAACGACGAGAAAAATGGTTTATTGTGATCCATGTGAGTCCAAGGGGTTGTATAATCGGAGCTAAAGACAACATTGTGTTACAAGAGGATAGGACATAAGAAAACATGACAATTCCAATCAAATCCACCAAGGATGTCATACATGTTGACCCAGCATCGCGTGATTTTGAGGATGTACATTCAAGCGACAACGAAGACACTATGCTTGAATCAGAGGAGGATAATGATGAAGAAGAAGAAGAATAAGACGATGAAAACAATTCCATTTAAGTAATTGATCAACTTGACTCTGATAATGATTGATGTTATATATTATGTTTGTATAATTAATAAATGACAATTCGACGTGTTTATGAAAAATTAAATGTCTGTTCATTAATATAACTAAATGCATGATCTTTGAAGATGAAAATGACTTATATGAAGAAGAAATTCAAAAACCAAATTTTCATAAGACTTATATAAGTAACTTGGACTCTATAAGAAGGAGATTAAATTTAATATTTAACCAAGATTTGCGAGGATTCTTCGCAAACTCCTCGCAAATCTTTACCCTACACCAAAAACCCTAAACCCTAAATCATAAAAACTAATAAGAATCATGCTTTTAGCTAAAATTTCCTTTAACATGTAAAATAACAAGCAGAAATGCATTAAATAAAAATTATGCGTCGGCAAAATTATACGAAAACGTGAGTTTACTTTATAATGTATACAAACCAACATCATTTCTTTAAACATGTGATGAAATTATTTGTTATTTGAATTTAAGATCTTCAATGATTAATCTTCAATGATTACCGTAACTGTTATTGACACACACTATCGCACTTCCAAAAACTATGAAACTGTAAACCCTAAACCGGTTACAAATGACTTAATTTTTTTTTAAACTTTTGCGAGGAAATTGCTAGGATTCCTCGCAACTTCCTCGCGATTTTGGGTGGTTTGTCTTAAATTTTGGGCAGTTCCACGAAAATTTCCAAAAAAAATGCGAGGAATTTGCGATGATTCCTTGCAAATTCTTTGCAATTTTGGGCGCCAAAGTAAAAAAAAAAGTGGGAACCTAAAATTTATAACGGAATTGCGAGGACTTTTTGAAGAAGCAAAATCCTATATATATGTGGCCAGACTTCTTCCTTCTCACTCGATCAAACACAATCCATCTCTCTAAAACTCTCTCTAAAAACCAAAAATCTCTCTAAACCCCCCCTCTCTCTCTCTCCATATTTAAACATTTGGGCATTATAGAATGTAAGTTTTTAAATTAAATATAATATTAGTTAGTATTTGTTAGGTTTTAGGATATTTAGATTTTGAAAATAAAAAATAATTAGGTGGTTTAGATAGAATTAAATAATTGATTTAAAAAAGTATGTTGGATAGAATTTAAATTTCATTAATTTTAATTAATATTAAACTCGAAATTTTAGTAATAATTCTTCTAAATTAATATTAAATTCACAAAAACAAATAATAAATCATTTTAATTAATATTAAACTTAAAATGTTATTATAAAATATTATAAATTAATATTAAACTAAAACAATTATAATAACTAATTTCAATAAATATTGAACCCAATTTTTAAATTTATGTAATTTTGTAGATGGATCCCTTCAGATCGTACGAAGCTTATCTACAACAGTCCGCTAGGTCTGTACCGGGCGCTTCTAGTTCTAGAGGCGTTCTAGACACGTCCTGTTGCAGCACGGAGCACCCCTTTCTGCGCCACGCCCGCCGGGTATAACGGTGCAGGATCTTTTGTGTAGTCCCGCTCGGACATCTTTGCCCCTCATTAACCCCGAGCGACCGGCGGGGACACTCTGGTTTGTCGAAGATGGGGAGGTTGCACAGAAGATCACGAAGATCTTCATGCACCACTATTCGGACCCGTACACGAGCTTCTCGAAGACTCCTTGAGCAGTCATCGATGGTTGGTTCGTGGTATTCGCTGTAAGTTTTTGATTTCTTTTTCTCAAATAAATTTTTTAACTATTATAAATTTAAAATTAAATTTTGTTGCCCCACCAAACGTACAATTGGGACCAGATGTACGACGAGCGGGTCCGGGAGGAGTTTGAGACAAAACTCAAAGCTCGCCTCCCGGACCAGGTCCGGCGATGGAAGAAGAAGTGGAAGACTAATATGGAGAACTCCAAGCCGGAGTGGATGGACGGGGACGTGTGGGCCCAACTAGTCACACATTGGCAGGGAGGGACCCATAAGTCTAGGAATGAGCAGTGTATCTCGGTTCGGAAGAACCCCGTGACACAGAAGACTGAGGCTATGAACACTGCCGGCCGTAACTCTTTCAGAGCTAAGGTCCGAAAAATAGTAAGTATTTTTCAAAATATTTTTAAAAAATAATTAAATGTTTAAAGTATTATTACCTGTTTAATAATACAACAATTAAACTTTTTATTTGTAAATAAGGCTAAGGGCGCAGAGTCCGACGTTCTCGATCTTCTAACTGTGCTAGAAGAGACAAAGAAGAGGTCGGACGACACGTCCATTGACGCGAAGTCCGAGCGGCTCTGCGTCGAGGTACATCGGTGGATCGATGAGGCCGAGATCCATCTTTCAATGGAGAACCCGGACGGCTTGATCCAATCTTGCGGTCTTACGCAGTTCGAGAAGAACATGATTTTTGCAGAGGTTAGTAATTAATTAGTTTTATTAGATTATTTGTTTCATTTAATTTTTTAATATTTATTAATGTTTAATTTTTTTTTTTATATTGTAGGTTGCTCCTCGGTTGAAAGATCAGTTTTTTGGAGTTGGTTCTCAATAGTCCGAGGTGTCTTCAGCAGCCACCGGTGTTCAGCCTTCCCGAGTTAGCCCGAGGGACCTAGAGGAGAAGCTTCAGAGGGCTAGAGTGGAGCTTGTGGTGGCTCGCGAGGAGGTTTCTGCGGCTTGCAAGGAGGTTAGCGCGGTTCAGTCAGAGATGGTCGAATACCAGGAGCGGACTCGATATCATGCCCTTATCTTCGACTAGATGGAGAAGAACGACCCGAAGTGTGCCGAGTACGCTCGGATGTTGCAGGACAGCCCTGCTCAACAATGACAGCAGCAATAGCAGAACCAGTAGCCAGACAACATTTAGATTTGAAGTTTTCGCATATTTTATATTTGTAAAATATTTAAAAATTTATTGTTTTAATTTCATATTATTAATTTTAATTATAATTTTAATTTCATATTATTAATTTGAATTATAGTTTTAATTTTATTTCTAATATTTTAATTTTATTAAATTTTATTTTTATTCTTTTTTCGATTAAATTAAATTTTAAAAAAACGACTTTTGCGAGTGAATTGCAAGGATTCTCTTGCAAATCCCTCGCAAAATATTTGCGAGTATATTGCAAGGATCCATTGCAAATCCTCGCAATATACTTGAAAATACTTTGTGAGGAATTTGCGACGAATCTTCGCAAATCCTTGCAATTTACTCGCAAAAGTAATAGTGAGTGATTTGCAATGAATCCTCGCAATTTACTCGTAAAAGTATTTGCGAGTGATTTGCGAGGGTTCGTCGCAATTTCATCGCAAAAGTTTACAATTCTACATGTGATCGCAAATTCTTTGCAAATATATGCCTCGCTGATTCCTTGCAAATTTGCGAGGAATCTACGATTATCTATTTTCCTCGCAAATTTGCGAAGAAATTTCGAGAAAACTCGGTTTGCGACTAACGATTAGCGACCTGTTTAGTTTCTTCGTAATTTCCTCGCAATTGGTGATTTACGAGGAAATTTCTAGCAGATCTTCCCTCGCAATTGGCTTTTTTTCTTGTAGTGTTATGTATATTGTGAATTTCGGAACCCATAAATACGAATGTGCTTTAAAAGAAAAGAATAAAGATATCGATAGCAAAAATAAAATGATACTCTAGAAAATAGGGGAAAATCGATTTTCAGAGGCTGATAGAAAAAAATAAAATGATACCCTAGAAAATTAGGGAGAAAACAGCCTCTAAAAAGAATTTAAAAGTGAATAAGGAAGAGGAAAGGAATCGATCGTGGGTTGAAATTGTTTAGGATCTCGTTGAGTTGACTCTATGTGTTCTTTGATTAATACTCCTTCGAAGAGACCGTACACTGTAGATTATAGGGAGTGGTGATGGAGATACTGGGTAACTCTTGTTGATCGTCGCTTGAATCTGAGACGTTGCTAGACTTGTTTTGATTACTGAAAGTTCTATCTAATGTCGACTTTCGTGTTAGTGGATCACGACGGTCTAAGTTAACAGTAAGTTCTGGAAGTTGAAGTAAGATTCCATGTTTTCAAACCTTTTATCTGTTCTTTGTTTTATTAGCTCAAGGACGAGCTAGAAGTTAAGTTCGGGGGAGTTGATAACATCATTATTTTATCACTTTTCCTATGGATTTAGATAGGTTTTTTTAGTGTTTTTACAAAACTTTATGAAATTAGAGGTATTTTCTTGTATTTGTAGTGTTTTAAGTCATTTCAGGTCAAACAATGCATTCTGGAGCTTTATGGAGCTAATTGGATCAAAAGTCAGTTTTTGGACAATTTTCAAGCATCACAAGTATCATCCAAGAAGAAGGCCTTATCCTCAATGAATTTTGATGAAATTTGGACATAAGCTAGATAGTTGAAGTATATTTCATCTCCAAGTGGTTTCATCTCTTTTAGAGCAGTGTATAAAGAGTTATACCAAAGTTACTGAAGACTGATCCAACTGTCTCGCAGATGAAGGGTGCATAGAAAGACCAAAACAAATAGAAGACCATTTGGGGTTCGAACCAGACATTCTACGGAATCAAGTGAGTCTATTCCAAGTCGTTTAAAGCCCAAGCTCAACTCAATATCCTTGTACACGGAGCCCAATCATTATGAGGCCTTAAGGCGTAGTTTTACATAATTATGACCTAATTGAACAAGCACTGTATATAGATGTGTCTAGCCTCCTAATTTGGTAGAGAGTTGGCTTAGATTAGGGTTTAATAATTTTCTTAGGAGACACGAACAACATCCTTTGGGTTCGTGCCCTTTGTAGCCTCCAAAGATTCATCTTCATCTTCAATACAACTTCCATTCATCCATAAACTCGGTTTTAAATTCTCCTCTCTCCTTTTGATTTGATATGAATGCTTTCTGCCATGATTAATTTCATTTTTACATGTTTATTATCTATTTGTTTGCATGTTAGACAGTAGATTACAAGGAGTCAATGAGTTTACTTGAATAGGAATACTAATTAATTAGGTTTTATCAATAAAGTTAATCATCTTTGCTCGTTCGTTAATGTTGTCCACATACGAAACTGGTTTGTGAATAGATCTATAGTGGTTTGCATTCCAAAAGCATGACTTTCTTTTGATGAGCCTTTCTAAGTAGGCAACGAAAGTGGATCGACTTAGAGTCGTGAATAACCAGTCTTGATCGTTTTAATGCATGTTTGCTATTTTAAGGCCATACGAAAGTCTAGGTCCTTTGATACTAAGCATATAATCGTGAACCTTGAAACTGGAGAGGAACTATCTTAATGCTTGTGTTCTAGACTGAATCATTATGTCCCTTGTCATTTTTAACTCTTGCTTGTTTACTTTAACTTTCTGTTGTTTGATGCATATCTTTTCATTGATCTATCATCTGTACATTAGCATATAGAATAGGACTTCGTTTTGCATAATTAAAACATTATAAGAACTAAATAAAAACCAAACAAACCATCTGCATATTCTATTCTTAGCTTAATCTAAAATCAATGGGTCCTAAGTGTGAAACTCTAGTCCCTTTGGATTCGATCCCTAAGTATTACTGCGAATGTTGTACACTTGCAGGTAGATTTTAACTAGAGTAAAACTTGACCCCACATCAATTCGTAATATTTTTTTACCCACCCTTCGAGTGGTTTACATCTTTTAACCAGACCTCTCCTTTGGCCTTTTATATGTGTGGTAATTATTTTGGTTTGATAAATCGATAAGGTTTAATTCAATATTTGGTCCGATTTAATTCAATGTTCGGACTACGTAATGTTAGAATTTTATTTTGAAATACAATTAACACATTTATCTTTTATTCAAGACTTTGTGTGAAGTCTCTATCACGGAGAGTACATATTTGTTTAATTAGAACTTCATTTGAAGTTTAAATACATATTTTATTTGCATTCCTAATGCATACTTCATTTGTGGTTTGAATGAATAAAAATTAGAGAAATTAACTAGAATGATTCTAATTTTTCATGTAATGACAAGTCTAATATTTTTTTTAACTACTAGAATAACATAGTGTTTAAGTAAAAAGACTAATAAACCTAGGTATTTGCATATAATAACACTATTATCATTAAACCTATTTAAAACAATACAAAATACATTTATTTTATATAAATAGAATTGAATTGAGATTTCCATTATCTAAAACCAATTCTTTTCAATTACAAAAGCCAACCAAATTAAATCAACATTTTGGTATATGAATAATAAAAAACGCCTACGTTAAAAAAGAAAGGAAACAAATCGAAAAAGTCTTCCTCTCCAAAAACCTTAATTCCCAAATTGAGAATTGGGTTGGATCTTTGGACCGTTGTTGTAAAGGTAAAACAAGAATCAATTGCTACTTCTTACATACAAAATTTGCATCTCTCTTCCTCTCATCCAACGATATTTTGTTCCTCTCTATCGCTGGCCGCGTTTCTTTTCCTCTCCAAATTTAACGGCTTTTTCTTTTTCTACTCTCAATTTTTTAAACTTCGTCACTCTAAAACTCATAGAAAAGAACTATTTGCTACGAAATTCTCAGTTCAAATCGTTCCTCTCAAGTCAAGGGATTTTAGAGTTTGTCATCAGTTCCATTCCTCAACCATCGGCCATGCTCCCTGCTCCAGCCATTGATGGCACCTCTACACCACTCTTAATTTTGGATTACCACGGTCGGATAAGAGCAGATCATGTGGTTATACCCTGCTTATTGGCCCCTTTTCATAAGCCATCTTGGCTGAGGTTGTGAAGTATGATACATCTCATGATGTTTGAGATCTCTTGCTAACGTTTTCAATAAATTTCCATCTTATCGATTGGTTGAGCTTCAACAAAAGCTTCAAAATGCTACAAAAAAAGGAAAAACCCAAGAGTGAGTACCTAATAGAAATAAAGAACGGGTGTGAACAGCTTTCATCTATAGGTAATCCAATAAACGAGAATATAAAAATCTTTTTTAGTTCTCCATGGCCTTGGCAGAGACTACAATCCTATCAAGACAAGCATTGATAGCTTGATTGACACCTTTCCTGCTGTAAATTTTGACACTATTGTGCACATGTTGATTCGCTTTGAGGATAGACTTCAAAGCTACTCCACGGATAACTATGTCTCTCCTCTTATGGCGTTCAATACTTCAAGATCTGCATGACCCTATAGATTCTACAAACCAAACTACGAAGGAATATGAGGTTCATCAGAGGAGGCAGAGGACATGGTTCATTCTCGAAAAGAGGTCGTTATTTTCATCAGCAAATCTCTCCAACCATAAGCACATATGGAAGAGAACCACAACCAATGTGCCAAATATGCAGGAAGGAAGGACATATTGTTTTAAAATGTTGGCATCGTTTTGATAATATGTACCAATATGACGATGTTCTCACGGCCTTGGCAGCTCTGTGTATTACTAATGTATCAGACTATTCTGGTCATGAACGGCACCCGGACACAGGTGCATCTTCCCATGTCATTAGCTTTTCTGCTTACGTACTACAACCAGAACAATATGGAGGAGTGAATATGTAACGACTGGGTTTGGAAACTTTTTACCAATAACTCACACCGAATCCACGATCTTGCCATCAACCTCAGGTAAAATTTAATTAAAAGATGTCTTAGTTTGTCCTACCATAGCTAAATCTTTGATATCTCTTTCTAAAATCACCAAGGACTATCCATGTTCTTTTAAGTTTGATTGTGATGATATGGTTGTTAAGGACAAGGAAACAAAGAAGGTTCTAATATTGGGCAAAAGTATTGATGGCTTATACATCCTAGAAGGGATACCAATACCTAAAGTCTTGTCTTTCAAAGTCTTTTTTCGTCTTGTCAAAACTCTGCATCAGGTGAAGTTTCTCATTGAAGGCTTGACCATATCAACAATAAAGTGTTGCATCATTTATCTTCCCACAAGCTCATCCCACTCAATAAGGATGTTCAGAATATGTGTGAAGCTTGCAAAGTAGGAAAGAATTCTCATTTGCCTTTTTCAGCCTCTACTTTTACTTTTACTAGACTTTTGGAAAGAATCCATTGGGATCTTTGGGGTTTCCCTCCTACATAATCTTTGTCGACAATTGGTCAATTTATTGTTGGTTCTTTCCACTAAAGGAGAAATAGGATTTCTATGAAATATTCGGTGGTTTTCAATCTGTAGTAGAAAATCTCTTCAAACTAAGATTAGTATGTTTCAATGTGACGATGGGGGAGAGTTTATGAGCAAACAATTTTTTGACAAGATTAAAAGACTATTGAATACAACAATATATCTCTTGTCCGTAGACACCACAACAAACTGGTACTACGGAACGAAAACGCAGAAGCATAACTGTGTTGGGTCTTTCAATGTTATTCAACAATAAGGTTCCACAAAGATATTGGATAGAGTCATTTTACAAAACTAATTTTTTTCAGCAATTTATTACCAACATCTGTTATTGAAGCTATTTAAAGTTCCTATGAGAAGCTATTCAACAAACTACAAGACTACTTCGCTCTAAGATCTTCGAATGCGCTTGCTATCCCACATTGAAGGAATATTCAGCTCATAATTTTTATCTGAGATCCTTAACTTGTGTGTTTTTAGGATATAACGAACGATACAAAGGATATTGCATTTGATGAACTAAGCTTCCCATTCTTGGATCAGTATTTGCATCTCCAACAAGCTCAAACAACTCCACTTCTCAAAGCTTGGCATCTAGGATTACAAAACCCTCTCAAGAATCAGATGGGAATTAAAGGAAACAACAACATAAAATCTTCCTATACCACAATCTCTGAATTTACAGCCTTGCAAAGAACAAGCAAATACCATTGAAGCTCCCCTGTTTACTAGGACATAATTTCCTGCATTGCCTTCAAGGGTAACGACTACATCTCCTGCACTACCTGTTGCAACATTTGTCTCACTCGAAAGCTCTTCAACAAACAACTCAAAAAAGGAGTGACATATACTGATGATTCAGGATTATTTATTGGGCGTACAACAACCTGTGAAGATGATCATATAGGCAAAATCGCACTTTTAATCAACTTATGCCAGAATGCTCTACTTCTTCAGAATCTTCTTTGTCTCTTCGCTCTTAACCAGAATCAAGACAAATACGATATGCAGAAACTAATCTAGCTTCAACATGACATCCAATGGTAACCAGATCCAAAGTGAGTATAGTTAAACCAAACAGAAGATATGTTTTACTTACTCACAAAGTAACCTTCCCAAACAAAAAACAGTGACTGATGCACTCAAGGACCCTTTTTGGAATGATGAAATGCGAGATGAGATCTGCAATTTTAAAGAAACAAGAACATGGTCTCTTGTACCATTTACATCCGATATGAATGTACTAGTATAGAAATGGGTCTTTATATCAAACTGAATGCAGATGGAACCTTGGACTAAAGAAGAGCTTGGTTAGTTACCAAAAGCTTTCATCAAGAGGAAGACATCGACTATCTCCAAATATACAGTCTTGTGATAAGGAGTTCAACACTGAGAATGATTCACCATACGAAAATCGTTATGACGAGGAAAATTAAGCAAATGAATGTTAAAAACGCGTTTTTATATGGAGATCTTTTAGAGATTGTATACATGGTTCAACCTACTCGATTTATGGATAAGGTAAGACCAAATCACGTTTGCAAGTTGCATAAATCTTTATACAGACTAAAACAGTCCCCACGAGCTTGGTATGAAAATTCAGCTACTTTCTGCTTGAATTTGATTTTATATGTAGTATTAAAGATCCTTTTTTTATCTGCATAAGAAACAAAGATGTTTTAATGTTGCTATTATATGTAGACGACATGATTATTACTGTAAATGACTCATAGATGTTAAAAGACTTGTTCACTAAACTAAGTGCTCAAGTCTGTATGAAAGATATTGGGAAAATTTCATTACTTCCTAGGGATTCAAGTACATTAAAATGCATTGGGACTCTTCTTAACACAAGAAAAATACACACAAGATCTCTTAAAAGTGGTTGGAATATCAATTTGTGCATTAATATCGACGCCTTTGCCACTGCAACCAGACATAATGTAGGAAAATGATGCAGACTTTCCCAATCCTACTTATTTTTGGAGCCTCGGTGGTATATTACAGTTTCTTACCCTAACCAGACCGAACTTACAATACGCAGTGAACTACATTTGTCAAAAGATGCACGTGCCAAAGCTTTCAGACTTCAATCTACTTAAGCGAATATTGTGTTACATCAAAGGTTCTCTAAATATGGGAATAACTTTTCAGCAGAACACAACCTTTACCTTACGAGCATATAGTGACATCAACTGGGTAGGATGTAAGCTTACGAGACGCTTTACTGGAGGCTATTGCACGTACCTCAGAAATAATTTGATATCTTGGTCATTAAAGAAACAAGATTCTGTCTCCAAAAACTCAAACGAAGTCAAGTATAAAACTAATCCAAAGCTGCTTCAGATGTAACATGGATGTGCTCTGTTTTAAAAGATATCAGAATCTCATTACCTAATACTCCATAACTGTTCTGTGAAAATATCTTTGTTGTCTACTTAAATGTGAATCATGTATATCACGCAAGGTCAAAACACTTAGCCACACACATTACCACTATGTGTGTGAGCGAGTAGCTTTGGATCTTTGCAGGTTACTCATATACCTTCTCACAAATGATTGTTGATATATTAACCAAGTCTCTTCCTTCTCGAGCCTTCACATCGGTTCAAACTTGACTTAGAAACTCTAAATAGTCCAAATTTTGAGAGGGGCTATTAGTGCTCAAGGACAAAAATGCAGAGTATTACAGAAACAAGAATCAGTTGGGCCTTGAAATGACGAAGCCTACGAGCCAAATCCTGAAGTTGCAACGATCCTCTACTCCACCTGGAAATGACAAGCACAAAGCAGATGATAAGAGCATCCACAATGGTGATACTCATAGGAATCCTTAACTATTTTGTTTTTTAATAATTTTTTTTTCGGATTTAAAAAAAAATTACAGCCAATCGCGGGGTGCCACATGTGAGTGGGGTCCGCGAACAGTTAAGGAGCTCCTTAAGAAGCAATCCTTAATTAAGGATTTTAAGAGTTCTTTTGCTTAAGAATCCTTCACTATTCAGATTATTATATTGTTTTTTTTCTAAGGATCTCACTTAAGTACCTCCATTAGAGGTGCTCTAAGAACAAGCAGCAACTAGAGGAGGATCGTACAAGGAATCAAATTACGATCTCAGACCAATTTGATATTCTTGGATCACTAAATGATTCAGATGATGACAAATGTAAAGAGATTACTGACTGAAACTGTATAAGTTTGGAGACTTGTATTCAAAATTTGTAGAAAGAAAAGAGTAAAATCAATAAACCATGAATTTTAATATTTCTTCAAAGGTCTAAACTTTCTTACAATAGATAATCAAATTAATTTTTTTTTTTTTTAAAAGTCTCCTTGCATACCGTTGCGACTCTAGAAATCAGATATGATACTTTTTGCTAAAAGGTGTGTATGTATTTACTTTACTCAAATGTGCCATGCAAATAATGAATGTGGCGATTGACATCCTAACAAGAAAATAACCAAATGTATCATCAATTGGGTTATATTTTTTAGCTACCAATCTTATGATCAATTTATTATTGACAACTGTTGGATATTGATTATAGAACTTTTTTGGTTTCTTACCAGATGCATGATAACTCAAACGTCATTGACGTAAAGTAGTTACGGGAAACGATGGCGTAGAAACTGATATGACATTAACTAAAACTGGAAAATTGGTTAGTCGCCACGTGTGGGTCTCAAAACTCACGGGTTTGTGTAATATTGCCCAGAAATGCGTTCACGGGTTGGTGGATTTATAAGCTAATGATCTATTTAATAACGCTGGGATTCGATTTGATATGCATGATAATGAAATCAATTTAATAAAACTGTGGCAGTGAAAGAGACATAAAGGTTGCTGTCTGCTCCGTGGATGTTTAGTTCAAATTGTTTGATTAATGTACTGTATAAACACTTATTTTTCTTAATCTATATGTTTAATTATTTTCCGGCTAATTACATATTACTTAATGTTTGATTTACGAGTGGTGATACATAAAAGAGATCTACAACAACTCGTGATCTGTATTTCTTGCTGCATGCGGTTATATTGCATTTCTACGGGTTTACCTAATTTATTATATTCCTTTAGTTTGGCTGCATGCATAAATTTTGCATGTGATGTATAATCAGTATGTGAATATGTGAAAATGTAAGGACTATCACAAAGATTATCACAAGAATGATGTAAAAACTGTAACAACAGAATTTTTTGCCAAAAAAATCAAATATCCCTAGATATTTTTCAAAACTTAATATAATCATGAAATATAATAAACTTAATTGCAGACAAAAATCGTAATATTTCCATGACTATTTTCCTAACAAAATTCTCTTGAATATATAATTTTCAAATCGCCAACAATTTAGATCGTCAAATCTTCCGAGAGTATTCTTGTTCCAATAAAATCTTCAGCTCTTCCTTATTCAAGATTTTGTTGGTGCTGGAGACTCATGTGACATCGTCATCGTCATTTGCCTCATGTGCTTTAGTGACATCCTCCATTGTCACATGTATTGTCGTCACACGCGCAGACTTTTTTTTTAATAATTTTATATATTATTAATCATGTTTAGATTTTTCGAGTATCGAGTTTATAATTTTTGATTTTTTCGAGTTTCGGATTCGGGTTTAGGTTCAAAACTTTTAGAAATTTTAGTTATATCGAATTCTGGATTCGATTTAGATTTGAGATTTTCGAAGTTTCAAATTTTCTCGGATACTCGTATGGGTTCAGTTCGGATAATATTCAATTATAGAAATACCGTGAAACAACACCCGTTAGAATATTTAAAAAACATTAGATGATTAAACTTAAATTTTTATAGTTTATATAAATTACTTATAAATTTTTATAGATTTTTCTAAATTTTATCACTTTATAAATTTTGTAGAATTTTTGTAACAAATTTTATTTAGAAAATAATAATATTGTAATATAATCATTTTAGAAGTTAATTATGGATTTATTTTAAATTTGAAATCAAAATATATTTAAATTTGCTGAAAATCGATGATTTTAAATTAGGCTGGTTTACAATTTTGATAGTGTTTAAGTGAAAAGAATATTAGAATATTCTAATATGTTTATTGTAATATATAAATGTGTAATTAGAGTTATTTTGATTTATTAGATACATTTAATAAAAATTTTAAAATATTTTTTATTTTTAAAAATCACACATGAAAAGGTCTATTTCTTTTTTTTTAATAAAATAGAAGTGGATATAAGAGTTACTACCACAAAATCATAAGTGATATGCTAGAATAATAATATTGATACACATGCATAACATATCCATTCAATAAAGGTAATCTTTTTTTGTCAGCACACTAAAGCTGAATTTACACCACGGTTTTAACGCGAAAGATTTAACCCGTTATCAAATTGCATAGTCTGACAATTTTTTTCTTTGTAATCAATACCAATTTAATAAAACCTTGCTTTTAGCCATTTTTATGAAATGTCGTTTTTAGCTCTATCATCCATGAACAAACTTCAAAATCGTTTATCTACGTTTGGGAGATAGTATAGATTTTAAAAGCTCGGCGGTTTTAAGATCAAGCAAGATAAAAGAGTAACTCTCTTTTAAATTAATCTTTCAAAACCTAAATAATATTCTCTAAAACCTCACAAGACAATTATAGCTCGATGCCTTGAATTTATAAAAAAAAACTTTAATCTTAATTCTAATAGAAAAACATTTTCTTTAGATAACTCCTAAACAAACTACAATTTTAATTAAAATCAAACTCGATTAGGACAATAGTAACTTGTCAAACAAGTTATCTTTCAAGCTTATCCAATATTCTCCCTCTTAAGTTTGAAATCTGTCTTCTCCAAATAATGTACTCGAATGAGATCTCTCATCTCTTTGGACGTAGTCGTTCCCAAAGTCTTGGTCAAGATATCCGCCTTTTGCTCAGTTCCAGGAACGTGCTCTACTTCAATCTGTCCATTCTCGATGCGTACTCTAATGAAGTGATATCTCTTATGAATATGTTTACTTCGTCCATGGAAAACATAATTTTTAGTGAGAGCTATAACTGATCAGTTATCAATTTGTATGAGAACCTTCTCATACTCGGTGATATCTCCACAAAAATCTTGAAGCCATATAGCTTGTTTTGCTGCTTATGTTCCAACAATAAACTTGACTTCTCAAGAAGACAAAGCCATAATATCTTGCTTCTGCGTATTCCAAGAAATTGGGCTTCCCCCTAGACAGAATATGTGTCCACTTGTACTCTTTCCATCATCAGGATCAACATTGTGACTACTATCACTGTAGGCTATCAACCTAGGCGCTCTAGAAATCGATCGTTCAAAAAATAACCCAAGAGTGATAGTTCCTTCTAAGTACCTTAGGCATTGTTTCATTGCAGCTCCGTGAGATTCTCTAGGACTTTGCATATAGCGGCTCAAAACTCTTACACAATAAGATAAATCTGGTTTGGTATTAATCAAACACCTTAGAAATCTTATATTCTTTCTGAACTTAGTCGCATCGATCTCCCTTTCAGCCTCCGATTTTGTCAAGGTCAGACCCGCTTCCATAGGTGTTTGCATCGGAATACAGGGTTTCATGCCGGCATCTTCCAAAATCTTTGAAGCGTATCGTCTTTTATTAACAAAAATCCCTTATGCACATTGTCTTACTTCCATTCCAAGGTAATACGTTAATCTCCCAAGATCACTCATCTCAAACTTCAAATCCATCTCTTTTTTGAATTCTTTTATGATCTTGTTGCTTGTTCCTGTAACACATAAATCGTCAACATACAGGCCAATGGGAAGAAGATTATCGTTTATCTCTTTCATGTATACCGAAAGTTCTTTAGTACACCTATTAAATTGCTTCTCAACAAGTATCTGATTTAGCTTGTTGTTCCAAGCTATATGAGCTTGTCTTAGCCCAAATAATAGTACACCTATTAAACTGATACTCAACAAGTATATCTGATTTAGCTTGTTGTTCCAAGCTATAGGAGCTTGTCTTAGCCCATATAATGCTTTGTTGAGTTTATAAACCTTATCTTCACACCCTCTTTCTTCAAAGCCTTCAGGTTGCGTTACGTAGACAGTTTCTTTTAGTTCTCCATGAAGGAATGCTGTCTTAACATCAAGATGATGAACTTCCCAACAATTTATCGCGGTAAGATTGATAAGTATACGTATCATTTCAAGACAGGCTACCGGAGCAAATATCTCATCATAATCAATTCCATAACATTGTAAGTATCCTTTAGCAACAAGTCTTGCTTTATACTTGTTGATACTACCATCCGATTTTCTCTTTAATTTAAACACCCATTATAATCCGATTGGTTTTACTCCCAAAGGTAAATCAACAAGATTCCAACATCTACTTTTGTTAATAGAAAAAATCTTATCACCGCAGGGTTATATCCATTTTTCAGAGCTGCTTGCCTCATGAAAGTCTTCAAGTTCATTGTTCATACATAACAACAGCCTCTCACCTTCTTCTTCCGCAAGCAAGGCGTAATGCTTGAGACACTTAGGTCTATGAGTTTGTCGTCATGTTCTTCTTAACATCACCTGTGGCTGCTCTTGATTTTCGGTGTTATCCATATTTTCTACATCACTTTCGGACTCCACCTCATCATCATCTTCTTCCTTCTCAAGACCGCCATTGCTATCATCATTGTGAGCAGCTTCATTATCGTTGTTCTCTCCTTGTTCAAGATATGCTATTTCGATGATTTCCTAAAAACCACAATTTCCATAATCCCCAAACATGAAACTAAAACCCTCTTAATGTGATCCTTCCTCATTATTTCGAACCCAATTCCTTTCTCTTCATCAAACACAACATCACGACTTACGACAATCCTTCTAGATTGTGGATCAAACATTCGATAAGCTTTAGGACCTGATTCAGTTCCAAGA
The DNA here is from genome assembly GCA_900406275.1 of Anastatica hierochuntica. Taxonomy (NCBI): domain Eukaryota; kingdom Viridiplantae; phylum Streptophyta; class Magnoliopsida; order Brassicales; family Brassicaceae; genus Anastatica; species Anastatica hierochuntica. The sequence goes on from OVAN01004466.1 coordinate 16,481, forward strand.
TGGATAAGCATCCTTGATTGATCGTCGAGCTTTCTCAGCCGTGTTTCCTCCACCTTTGCATAGCCTACACATCCAAAAACTCGAATATGATAGAGACTAGGCTTCTTGTTACGAAACATCTCCAAAGGTGTCTTATCCTTAAGTGCTCTTGTGGCTATCCTATTTAGTAGATAGGTCGAATGGCCTATGGCTTCACCCCAATAAAAATTCGGCATCTTCATATGCTTTAGGACATTTCTTGCCATCTCCATTAAAGTCCTATTGCATGGCTCAACCACGCCATTTGTTGTGGTGTATATAAGGAGCAGTGAGATGTCTCATGATGCCTGATTCTTCGCAAAATTGATTGAATTCTCCAGCGATAAATTTTCCTCCTCTGTCTGCTTAAAAATTTTGTATCCTTTCTCCTGTCTCTTGGTCGACCAGATGCTTTAGTCTTTTAAACTTTTCAAAAGTATCACTCTTTTCCCTTAAAATAATGGTCTACATATACCTTGAGTAGTCATCTATTACCACAAAAATATATCAATTTCCCGATGGTGTGCTTGGTGATATTGGACCACAGAGGTCACCGTGTATAAGCTGAAGCAATTTGCTTGCTCACAATGATGAGGCTTGCGGAAATACCCTTCTAGTTTGCTTCCCAAGTTGACATGAACCACAAACTTCTTTCTCGATGCTCACCTTCGGAATTCTGCAAACTAAATCTCTCTGTATCATCGACTTCATGGTTTCATAATTTATATGGCCTAGCCTTGCATGCCATTTGTTGGACTCACCAACGATTTATACATGTAGGGAAGCCGATTTCATGAGCCCCATCCTCACCTTGTATAACCTATTTCTAGACCTATTTGCTCTTGCAAGCAATTTACCCTTTTGATTATGCATTGTTAGATAGTTGTCTCTCATTCTTATATCGCATTCAAATTATGTTGCTTGCCCGTGACTGATGATATTGCTTTTCAAATCTGAGATAAAACAAACATCAACCAATCTCCTAGCCTCACCATTTATATCAATGAAAGAGATTTTCTCTTTTCCTTTGATATCAATTCTTGAATCATCTCCAAACCTTACTTTTCCAGTAACTCTATCATCAAGCTTTGAGAAATATCTTTCATCTCCGGACATATGGTTGCTTGCAACATTATCAAGATACCATATATAGTTTTCATCTATTTTTGTCTCATACTTTTCTGGTATACAATTCTTCTCGTGCAAGTATATTTCCCCATGTAACATATGCTCATCAGCACCTTGAGTTTCATTATTCTCATTGTCTTGAGCTTCTTGAAGTTTAAGTAGACGATCAGGCAATTAGAGGCATTATGACCTGTCTTGTCGCAACGATAACACACAATCTTGGACAACTCTTTATTCCCGCCGAACCTTCCACATCCTCTGACCCTGAAGAAACGTCCTCCTCTTCCTCTATTTTTGTAGTCACCATTGTAATATTCTCTACTTCTTTGTCTAGTTTGTGCTTCGGTATTGGCATACATCAATTTATCATTATCCTCTTGCAATTCAACATCATCTAGAATATGATCTTCGTAGGCTTTGAGACGTCCTATGATATCTTCAAAACCAATTTTATTAAGGTCCAGTACTTGTTCTAAGGATGCAATGATATGTATGTATTTTTTCCTTGGAAGAATCTTCAAAAATTTCTTAACTACCTTTGGTTCTTCGATAGTTACTCCTAGTGCTGCCGACTTTGAAGATAATTCCGAGGGTTTTCCTCCAAATTCATCGATGGTTTCAGACTCTTTCATCTTTAAACGATTAAACTCGGACATAAAAGTTTGCAATTTTGCTTCTCTAACTCTCTCTGCACCCACATGTCTTGCCTTAATCGCATCCCAGACCTTTTTTGTTGTGTCAAGTTCTCCAACTTGAAGAATAAATGTCTCGGGAATTGATTGAAATAAGAGTGCTATAGCCATGTCATTCTTTCATCCATCTGCCGATTCAGATTCAACAATCTCCTAAACCTTGTGTACTTTGAGTGTTATCTTCATTCTCATGGTCCATATCGTGAAATTCGTAGAGTTAATCATGAGACATTGAATTGAAGAGGCTCCTCCCTCTTCCTTCTTCTTTGCCACTGTCGCTACTGTAACGTCACTTATAACGTCTCTGTTTTACGCAAAACAGAGCACATCTAAAAGTGTTGCAAGCTGTTGCATGAGGTTTATCTTCCTCTTGATAGTTTGGTATCTTGAGATGAAAGCAAATCTTTTATTTAGTTTTAACGATACAAACAAAATCAGAAACTCTTATATTTGATACCAAATATAGATTACAAAAGCTTTGTGGTTTTAAGAACAAGCAAGATAAAAGAATAACTCTCTTTTAAATTAATCTCTAAGAATCTAAACAATCTTCTCTAAAACCTCACAAGCCAATCATAGCTTGATGCCTTGTGTTTATAATAAATCCTTAATCCTAATCCTAATAGAACAACACTTTGTTTATGTAACTCCTAAACGAACTATAACTTTAATTAAAACCAAACTCGATTAGGAAAATAGTAACTTGTCATACAAGTTATCTTTCAAGCTTATCCAACAGATAGTAGATCCCCCCATAACACATTCAGTTTATCGAAGGTGGATGCTAATGACGACTTGTTCCTCAACTGTTCTTTTCCAAAGGGAATGTGGTGATCGATAGCTCAAGGTATCTTGGTGTCTCTCTTTTGTCAGGATTCGTGTGTTTTGGTCGATTATCTCACCGATGTTCAACTAAAAAAGGATTGTCAAACTCTTTTTTGATTCTCTTTTCAAAGTTTCATTTACTTTAGTTTGAACGAAATAGTAGACAACATAGTGATCTCTGAAAGGATGTCTCATCAATGGTGATTCTCATTGATAGATTGATACAAAACAAGCTTCTTTCCTTGAGGATTCCGAGTGATTATGCTCCTAATGAGTTGCTACAACTCTGGTTCGACATTTGGTGACCTACTTCCACGGGAAGCAACGTCAACATGCTTCTTTCTCAACTATGTCTTGTTAATATTCTCAAGTGTTTCTACTTTCTATGCTCTATTTTAGTTTGATCTTATTCTTTAACTTTTTCAAAAACATTATAGCAAATTTTTTCTTGTAATAATATTTTTAAGTTACAACAAAAAAGAAGTTTTCAAAATCGTTTATCACTGATAACTGTTAGAATTCGCAACGGTTTATAAACGATTTATAAATATCTTTACGAATTTAATTCCCAAGAACCGTGTAAATTATTGACTTTGAATCTAATATATGGGGTATCGAATATACCTGAAAAATACATAACATAAGTCTTATCTGAATTTGGATCGAGTTTTTTGAGTACTCCAAGTGTCGTGCCTCTACCGGCATCCACACACACAAAATGGATTGAATCGGGATGCAAGCACCGTTGAAATCAGATCTCAAATTAGACAAATGATTTATCTCTATATAAATTTTAAGGGTTTTAGTTTTATTTCTTTTTTTCATACCTCCACTTTACTAACTATTGTGGAACATATATATACGTAACTGTCAACCGAGGTTGACATTATTAGTTGGGCCAAGCCCATTAACCTTTTTTTTTTTAACAATCCATGCCTTTAATTAAAACAACATCCCATGATTGTAAATCCAATCTGGAGGTAACGAGTCTACAAATAGAATATCCCTGTCATAGGTCCTGAAAGCTCGTGCTAAACAGTCCGTTTTGGAATTAAACGTACGAAAAATTAAAGAGATAGTAAAAGAATGGAAAATGGCGCGTAGGGTAGTAAACTCGTCAGTAAAATTTGAGAAGACCGACCAATCTTCAGAGGACAGAATGATGGTCAAGAGTTGCGCACTATCTGTCTCAAAGTCTTGACAATCTATCTCGCGCCTATAAATCTCTTGCATCGCCCATAACAGAGCTTCCATTTCTGAGTGTAGTGGTGTGAGGCTTCGTCTCAAGCATCGAGCTCCTAGCTGAATCGTCCTCCCCTCTGGAGACTCACAAACCCACCGAATTCCTGACTTTGGTTCCAATTTTTTCCATGAACCATCCACCTTGCATTTAATCCTGTGCGAATCTCTGCCCAAAATTATCCGAAGTAAACAATCCTCTAACGGGAAGTCTTGTGCCGTCTTCCAGTCCTGATGTTCATTACGATCTTGATCAAGTATAGCCTCTACATCCGGATCTATCCCTTGAAACACCTTTTTGTTCCTCGCTTTCCAAATAAACCACATGAGCCAAGGGACTACCCCGAGGTCTCCATTTTGAGCTCTTCTTTCAGGAAGTCTCCAATATAGGTAATCTAAGTTTTCAAAAATCGAATCTGAGAAGAATCCCTGGGGTGGGATAGGGATTGAAGAAAGATCCCATGCCCTTACCGAAGATTCACATTCAAAAATACGTGATTTACAGATTCTTCAAATAGCCCAAACTTCTTACAGAATGAATCACAATCAATCCCTCTTTGTCCTAGACGGGACGAAACTGCCAGAACATCTGATGCTACTTGCCACATAAAATGTTTTAACTTTAAGGGGCAATCCAGCTTCTATGCATATGCCTTTATTGGATTACGATTTGGCCCCTCCTCGACTACTCCAATTTCGTCCTTCTCCATCTCTTTCAGGAGACGGTAACCAGATTTCACCGAATATTTTCCCGAAGTTGTAAAATACCAAAGTAGAGTATCCTCTTTGAAAGTCCTACTAGGCTGCATACAACGACTAAATGCCACATCATCTGGCTCCAGAAATTGTTGTAACAGTGGATCATTCCAATCCTTTGTCTCGGAGTTAATCAACTGGTTAACTGTTAAATTCGGATGTACCCAACTACCCTCCCCCCTTGCAGGCCTGGGATATTCATCTGGAATCCATGGATCAGCCCATACTGAAATTCCTTTCCCCGATCCTAACCTAATCCGAGTACCTCTCTGTAATAACTCCTGGGTCGAAACAATATTTCTCCACCCAAAAGTGGGAGAATATGGTTTTTTCGCGTAAAATGCATGAGTCTTTCAATGTATCTTCCTTTGAAAACCCTTGCCACTAGTGAATCAGGATATTGATACAGCCTCCAAAGTTGCTTAGCCAACATAGCCAAATTAAATATCTCTAGAGACTTAAAACATAGTCCCCCCTCGTCCTTCGATAGACATAATTTTTCACATGCGATCCAGTGAAGACCGCGACTGCGACAATCAGAACTCCACCAAAATTTGGAAACGGCACCAGTAAGTTTTGATATTAACTCTTTGGGGAGCTTGAAGCATGACATAACATAAGTTGGGAGTACCATAGCCACCGACCTGATCATAATATCCTTACCCCCCCCCCCCNACGTCCAACCATTAATCCTATTATGAAGTCGTTCAGTAATATAATTAAAGATTTGATTCTTAGACCCTCCCAGACTCTCCGGGATCCCTAGATAATCACCCATGCCCCCTTCCTTATTAACACCTAAAATATTTTTCAAAAAGTCCTTCGTATCAGCATGGACGTTTTTCCCGAACATTACTGAAGACTTGTCAAAATAATCATTTGACCTGAGGCTAGACCATATCTTCGTAGAACTTCCAAAATCACCCTAGCTTGGTATTCCTCAGCCTTACAGAAAATAAGTTGTCATCCGCAAATAAGAGGTGAGTTATAGCTAGGCTATCTTTGGCTATCTGAAGACCCGTAATAGACTTGTTTAATTCCTGTTGTTTTATATTCGCAATCAAAACTTCCGTACAAAGTATAAATAAATACGGGGATAATGGGTCCCCCTGCCTTAACCCCCTTCCTGACACTATTAACCCAGAGCGGTCGCCATTAATAAGCACCTTATACGACACTGACCTAACACACCACATGACCCATGAAATCCATTGTGTATCAAAGCCTAATTTACCCAACAGAACCTCTAAAAATGGCCATTCAATACGATCATATGTCTTACTCATATCCGTCTTGATTGCCATACAATCATATCTACATTTGCGATTGGTAAGCAAACCATGAAACATTTCCTGTGCTATCAGTATATTGTCTGATATCTATCGCCCGGAGACAAAAGTCGATTGTGTTTCAGACACCACCCTTGGAAGGACCTTTTTTAGACGCAAACATAAAACCTTTGAAATTATCTTGTATCCCACATTACAAAGACTTATTGGTCTAAACTCTGCCATCTTTTTCGGTCTGTCTGTCTTTGGTATTAAGCATATATTGGTTTCGTTCAACCTTTTATCAAATTCCCCAGTGTGTAAAAAACCCCTACTAGGTTTGTCGCATCATTCTTCAAAATACCCCAAAATCTCTGGTAAAAAAGGGTTGTCATACCGTCTGGCCCTGGAGCTTTTTCTGGATGCATCGCAAATAGAGCAGTTTTAACCTCATTCTCCGTTACTCTCCGAGTAAGTAGTGAATTCATTTGCTCTGTAACTACTGTATTAACATGCCTTAGAACGTCCTCAAAATCTTCCGTTTTTGTAGGTTTAAACAAATCACCAAAATATTGCATCACTATCTCCCCTAACCCTACCTCCGATTCAACCCATTCATCTTGATGATTGAACAAGCCTGAGATCTTGTTTCTTTCTCGTCTCTGTTTTGTCGAGGCATGAAAATTTTTTGTGTTTTTGTCACCTTCCTAAGCAATAAGTTCCTGCTTTTTTGCCTCCAATATACCTCCTCATCTTTGTATGCTTTTTTAAATTTTCGTTTTATCCCATTGATCTCATCTTAAGAGATTGAATAATCCTCTTGAGCCTCCTCAAGGGCTTCCATCAGCTCATTTATATTAAGTTGTCCTGACAATACATTTAATTTTCTCCATCTTGATATTGCATTCCGATTTTTTTCCATAAAAAATTGATCACCAGAAGTCGTTGGCCTAAGCCAGCCTTGTTCTACCGCAGTCTGCAACACATCTCTACATAACCAACGCTTATCAAACCGGAAATGTTGCCTAAATGACTTAGCTCATGTTTCAAATGTATGAATAATTGGTCGATGATCTGAACCAACCATCGCTAAGTAGTCAACTTTCGAATGTGGATACACCACATGCCAATCTTCATTCCCAACCACCCTATCTAACTTACATCTGACATTTAGTCTATTTCTAGTACCTTTCCAAGATAATATATTCCCGGAGCAAGGAAATTTTATCATCCCACAATGACTAAGCATGAGATTAAAAGGTACAAAAGAGGCAGCGGGTCGCATGGGCCCACCTTGTTTCTCATGGTTTCCAGTTAGTTCGTTAAAGTCACCAATCATCAACCAATGAGCCATTCTATTTGTCCCTATAGATGTCAATGTATCCTAGAGCATTTTTTCAATTTTTAACCACTGGATCTCCGTACAAAAAAGAAATAACACCTTTAATTTCATTAAGAGTCACAGAAACATCGATTATACAATTACTCTCATAAAGAACATTTAGTTTTATTTCATTATTAAAAAAAACAAAGCCAAATCACCACTACCACCTCACAGTTCAACGGTAAACAAATTATCATAACCAAACTTCAATTTAAACTTAGATAAAAAGACAAATATTGCTTTGTTTCCGACAAAAACATTAAATCCGGTTTAAACTTCTTCCAATTTTCTTCCAGAAACTCCTCTGTCAGGTCCCCCCTAGACCTTGACAGTTCCAACTAAGGATCTTCACGCTTTCGCCGGTGGTTTCAGGGGATTCACCATTGCTTTCATCGGTGCTCGTATCGTACCATCGCTCTGTTTTGCACCTGCAACTTGAGCATAAGACAACTTGTTAGCCTTTGTTCTTACCAAATTCCTACCAAGACTACCATGTGATTTCCTAGGAGATGTTATACGAATCAAATTCATTTTCCTTATGTTAACCCCTCGCAACTTAGCTGGACTCTTAGCTATTTTAACCAAAGATGTACCAGGTCCACCCAATGATATATCTTTAATATCTTTATTAAATAAATCCAAACCATCATAGGAGGAATTGATTAACAGACTAATACTTGTTTCGGAAGACTGCTTCAGAAACCGCGACTGCATCAAGCTCCTCCGATGGTAAACCTTAGCCCGAATTAGTGTCATTTAGAGGAACTAACTCCGTATTCTAGTTTTCCCCCACACCATCGATCCCAAGATGAAGCCCCTCATTATCTACCTTGTCTGATTTGTGCATTACATCATGATCAAATACCGTTTTTGGACTCCCGTTTGAAGGCACAAACTCACCACATATAAACCTTTTTTTCTTTATAATCCCAACTTTGTAGATTAGATAAATACGTAAGCAATAAATATATATATATATATATATATATATATATATATTGAAAACATATCTAAATTTAAATATAATATTAATATTTTATTTATCATATAAATAAAATATCCAAACCCCAAATATACTTTGATCCAATTTGCTTAGTTATGTGTCCATGTAGGATCGTATAATATTAGTAATGGATTCTCAATCCATAGATTATAAGTCATCTCTAGCAAAACATTATAATCCCTAATATTATACGATGTGTCAAACCTCGACACTACAACTTTATTTTAGAGTAAAGTACAAATGATTTCAGGACATTCCCAACAATCTCTCACTTGTACTGAAATCATCTATTCCTATAATCGCTTTGCCCATATATCTCGATCTGACCATAAGGTAAGAAACAATGTCATTCTTATTTGGTCAAACCACGTTCACCGAACGTTGATTTATACTGATTAAACAAATGACTACATTCACCTCGTTTGAGCATGACCATGTATTTCTCAGTATCAAATCTTCGATAGGCCTAGAGATATCGCTTCTGTTATATAGGTGAGACAAATTCCCTCTTGTTCCATCCATGTTTCTCATACGCTTTATAATACAGACAATCAATGCCTTTATAATCACCTGTTACGGCTGACGTTTGAAAAAGTCAAAGTGGATCAATCCATGTATAAGAAAACATGATGAACTCATGTCAAAGGACTATACTCTATAGTTGTAATGACAAACTCTAATGACATTTATATAACAATCTTGTAGAGTTCTCATAGCGGATCAATCTGATATTGTGTTCTCTAACACATATATCTATGTGATTTACTTTAATACAGCATGTCAATGACTCCATGAAACTTAGTCATCAGCCACCTCACATACTAGCCATTCATTGTTATTAAAGTCCCTACTTAATAACCTGACTACGAACATCAATAATTTATGTCATTTATCACTTATAGGGTTTCATGATCAAGTCACGTACTTGATAACCTATAAGAACTATATAAATTTTTTTGGGACTATTGTTGGGCCTGAATCTAGCCCACTAGTAAGGAGCCCGCCAAAAAGGTTAAA
>OVAN01004467.1:5733-25808 GCA_900406275.1 Anastatica hierochuntica
CAAGACAAAGTGTCTGACTTGGCGCCAATTGGCGCCAAGACCAAGGCTTGGTCTTGATGCCAACAGGCGCCAAGACAAAAGGCTTGTCTTGGAGCCTGTTGGCGCTGAGACACGGATAACGTTCAGCCGTAATCCGTTTACTGAACCACGTCCTTTTCGATCTTTATTTCCTTCGAATCGTCACTTGATCGTCTATCGTTTCATCTCGATTAGAGTTTCCGTCAAACCGTCATGATGATAATCGTAAGGATTCGTACTTTCCGTGGACTTCGTATCGATCGTGTAAAACGACGACGGTTAACTTAAACACCGGAAGAGTCTAAACTATACGATCGACTTTATCGTTCCACGAAACTATTACCGCTTGGCTTACGAGAAACGGTTTCCCGCACCAATCGTAAAGATCACTTAGCCGCGAAACGGCCCGAAAGGGCTCAAACCACGATAACGACCCACTTACGATTCCTGGCGAGAATCAGCCCATCTACGATGACGGTTTGCAAGGGTTTTGCGAAAATGTTAAGTTTCGAGAAGATAAGGAAGGATCTCGAAAAGATATATGCGAATCAGGGAAAAAGGAATATTTCTACGAGAAGATATGCACAAATCGGGGACGAAAAAGGAAACGAGCCAAGCCCATGAAGACTTATATAAAGGGTGCAAAGGAGAAGGATGGAGAGATACAACACAATTTTTGTCACCGCAAAACACTTAGAAAAAACTAGGGTTCTTACTTTGTTTTCGTTAGCGAGTTGCGTCTCAATTAGGTTACGAGTCTATGTTGTAGATCTAGGTAATCGTCGCCAACAGTTCTTGGGGCCACGGCTTAACACCGGTTGCGCACACTCAGACCACGAATTCGAATAAGATCCCTTATACTTTCTTCGTTATTTGCGTGCTTCGATTGTTGTTATTCGTATCCGTTCATGTTTTGATTCACGATTCTCTTTTCGTGTTCATATTGTTTCTCATTACGAATCCAGTTACTTAATTGTCGTTTTACATATCTCGCTTCGCAATCTGTTTCGTATTGTCTTTACTTCGCTATTTATCTCAATTTCGTCATACAAATCTCGTTAACCTGAATCTCGCAATATGTTCGCATATTCGTTTTATTCACGCTTTTTGTTTGATCTTATCTCGCAGCTTAGTTTCGTATTCTCTATCCATTAACTTTCGTATTCACTGCTTGATCTGTCGATTTTTGGCTACAGAGAGTCCGTGAACCACATAACATTGACAGTGAGAATTTCGGTTCCCACACTATCCATGTTCAAGACCACTTGCTCAACACAAATTCGAACCACGATCAATCCTATGTGTTTTCTTGGGCTACATCTCGCGTTACAAAGGGTGCCACTGCTTGTATCCACCCTCGGGAAAAGTATATATATGTCGTCATGTGGTATTCGACGAAACTTGCTTCCCATTTACATAGCGATACAAATATATGGTTCCATTTTATCCTGCATCACTCTTGAAAGCTTGGCAGATGGAAACACCATCCACGACATCACCAGCTTATGTGGAACCTCTGAAAGCTCTTCCTCTACTACTCGGTAACTCATTACCTATTGAACTGTTACAGAACCTTGACCACCAGAAACACATAACTCACCAGATAATATAGAGGAAGAAACATAGGCGTTTGATAGCGATACAGAAAAAAACATGATGAGCCAGTCCCTGCTCAGGACTTGGAGGCTCCACATTAGATAATTGGTGGCTGTCAATTTTGACACAGTGGTCTTGTTGATAATGATCAATGTTTGAGTGTTTGTTTGTGCTGGAATGATTTCAGTTGGCATGGGAGGAAGATGTTGTCAGAGGCAGACATGGATGCTGAAAAGAAAAAGAAAAGATTAAGGTGTTTAAGTTTTAGAGATCGTAGTGTGCTCTGATTTCATATGAATAGAGAATGTGATGATTCTTATTATTACGTTGTTGTATATTATATACTCTTGATACAGAGAGGAGACTAGGGTTAGTCTAATTACATAGTAGCCCTTTACATAAATATACATGTCTCGTTGATACTTATTTCTTTAATAGTTTCTAAGTGAATAATTTTTCATTATATTAAATTTAGAAACGGTAATTTTTAATCAATGTAAGTATATATACTATGAAATGGAATTAAATATGATTCAAACACATGCATGATGATAACATGATTTTTAAAGAAAGAAAAGAACAGAGGGGAAGCATAAGGATTATTACAATTACAATACGTATATAAATAACAAACAAATGTTTCCAACAAAATTAAATAATCTTTCGGTTCTATTTTTGTCACCAAACTTAGAATTTTATTAAACTTCCATGTTTGAAACAGATAAAGCTAACAGAGCACCCTTTGCAAGCGGATCTGCATCGGCATTCAAACGGCGAGGGAAAAAATTAAAAGAGATAGAAGTAAACAAGGAAGCGATGTCCCTAATATCACATAAAAGAGCATAAATGGTATTATGTGATTCATTACCATTGAGATGAGTAATGAAAACTTGAGAGTCCGAGAACACATGAAGATTAGTAATCCTTTGTATGATAGCCTTCTCCATAGCCAAGAGCATAGCTGAAGCTTCTGCCATGAGAGCGAAGCTAATATTGGTTTTAATTTCATAGAATTCACCAACAATCAAATCCGTATTTGAACAGTAGATCCAACCTAAACTTGAGGTTAAAGTGTTTGAGTTTCAAGCCGCATCAAAAAAGCATTTATAACCTATCATTACTTGTGGCTCAAATACTCGAGGTGTACGATGTTTTGGCATAAAGTCTTGAGCCATTTTCCAAGCTCTAGCCTCGGATAAGGCTTTAAGAATTGTCTCTCCTTCGATAATTGCTATATCCGAGAAAATCAAGCTATTGCGTGCTTTCCATATATGCCAAAGCACCCAAGCACACAAACTGGCTTCTGATAAATTGAATGGTGGCAAGTTGCGCCATTTAGTTCATGCATTTAAGACCATGGACATAGATGGTAGTGAAGGAAAACTGAAACATCAACCGGTATTAACTCCCAAACGTGTTCGGCATATTAACAGTGAAGCAATATATGCTCCTCTGCCTTTGGAGAACCACAACGACGACATGAGCCATCCTCAATAATTCCTCGACGACAAAGTTGTTCCCCAACCGGAAGAGCCTCCACCATTGCCTTCCACAAGAAGCTTCTTATCTTGGGTAATGTCTAGAGCTTCCAAATGCACTTCATCCAATTGAAATCTAAGTGTTGAATAGGTTTAGCATGATTAATAAGCATAACATAACCCGACTTTGAAGAATAAATACCTCGACGATCCAGCAACCAAACGAGGCGGTCGACTCTGGCTGTGGTGCTTAGGGGGATGCGGATGATATGATTCGTCAATTGAGGTAGATATTGGTTAAACTTTTCCATATCTCACTGACGAGTTGAGTGATTGATTAAATTAGACACTTTAAGAGATTGGGACGAAAGGCTCGGGGGTCCATACGGGCGGGAGCTCCGTAGATAACCAAGGATCAGCCCAAACATTAATCTTCTAACCTTTCAACTACCCATCCTAAGCCTTCTTGTAGAATGAATCATGATGCCCCGCCAACCATGTGATGGGTTCGATGGGAGCTTAGCCTCCATGAAAGATGAGCCATGACAATACTTGGCTAGAAGGATACGAGATACTAATGCATGGGGATCAGAAAGAAATCGCCAACTTAACTTGGCTAGTAAGGCGTCATTATGAGCTTCGGTATTACGGAAACGAAATCCTCCTAAAGCCTTTGATATAATCGTTTTGTTCTATATAAAATAAACATATGCGTAAGAATTTCTTCAGAAAACAACAAATAACTAGTATCTATTGATTGAATGATTAATATGAAAATCAACTAAAATAGGATAAACCAATATATTTTAACTTTACATTCTTTTTTAAAATTAATTTTTTTAAACTTTAACAACTAAAAAAATCTTGTTAGACTTTGCTTTGGTCACTATTATAATGACTAGAGCTAAAATTAATATGAAAGTAAAAGTCTGTAAAAATTTTAAATTATTGGTATGAGTAAACAATAAAAGTAGATGTGTACCTAATCAAGGCCAACATCGCAAAAAATATGATGTGGAGAACAAGTGAAGAATCTGCATTTGGCCATAAGCGTTTTTTTACCTTTGCTTTCTTAAAATTAATTACTAGTAGAGTAATTTGAGTTGATAGATTTGAAAATTTGGGGGACAACTAAAAGGAGATTATATAGCTTATGAGATGAATAAGTTTTGGAAATACAATTATTTACCTTTACATATATCTTCGAACTTTATTTGACTCCATTTTTATGAGTAAGACGTATATATGTAAGAAAATTCAATTTTAACTTTAATTTTTTGTACTCTTTTAAAGTTAAATGTGAAGCACAAGTGGCTCGATCTGACAAAATTTGTTTATTTGTAATCATAGGATGATCATGTTTTCCAACATTTGAAACATATTGAATATAATAATGTAAATCAATAAATTCATTACAATATATAAACCGATTCCTTGGTTGATTAGTTGGTTATGAGTATAAATACAGTGTATATGCTGACTATATTTGGTTATGAGAGAATACATTCATTTTGGCTTTACTCTCTAACAAACTTTTCTTCTCTTCTTCTTCATCTTCATCTTCTTCTTGATCGAAGTTCAAATTCAGAGCTTGTAATATGGTATCAGATCATTTTTGCTCTCGTCTTTTGCATTAGATCTTCGATTCGAGCTTCTTTTATCAATTGATTGCTTGAATTTGAAGATCTCATTGCTCGATTTTCATATTTTTCAGTTTTTCAATTTCATCTTTCATTGACCTCTTGATTTGTTTTCATTCTGCCACGATCAACTCTTGAAGATGTCGATTTCATATGCTGATGTTGTAACACAACGAAATATCAGCTCTACAACTCCAGCTAATTTGAATGCTCCGATGTTTGATAGATCTGAAGCAACAACGTCTTTGTCAGATTCGAATTCAAATCCTCTGTATGTTCACAGTGCTGATCACACTGGTATTTTCTTAGTCTCTGAAAAGCTCATAGGATTAGGGAACTTCAATTCACGGTGGAGATATATGTTAATGGCTTTAGGAGCTAGAAACAAAGCTGTTTTTGTTGATGGAGCTTTTCCGGAATTAGATGAAGCACATCCTGATTTTGGCTCGTGGTCTAGATGCAATAATATTGTTTGCACATGGATTGTTAATGTCGTGGATAAATCGATAGCCAAAAGAATTATGTATCTTGACACAACAAGACAAATGTGGCTTGACATTCATGATCAGTTCAAACAAAGTGATGGACTAAGAATTGCAGAGATGAAACAACAAATATTCAGAAACGCAAGGGTCTTTGACTGTCAGTGAGTATTATATTCTTCTTAAACAACTATGGGAGGATTTGAAGAATCATCAGAGTCCTCATATTTGTTGTTGTGGTCGTAATGATTGTGGAAATCTCAAGAAATTAGCTAATAGAGATGAACAAGATCGTGTCCTGAAGTTTCTTATGGGTTTAATTGACTCATATACAACCACAAGAGGTCAGATTCTAATGATAGAGCCAAAACCATCCCTATCTAGAGTTTTTAATATGGTTTCTTAATAAAAAAGGCAAAGGTCTATGAAAGGAGGATCATCTGTTGGTTCAGCAGTATTTCAAGCTTCACAGTCAGTTGCAGTTATGGAGCCTGTTAATGCTGCTCATTCTAATGGACACTTCAAGACACAGAACAGTCCAATATGTTCTCACTATGGGAAGTTGGATCATACTGTCAATAAGTGTTACAAATTACATGGTTATCCGCAAGGATACAAAACACAAGGGCTTCCTTTCAAGATGAATACTACTGAAACAAACTACAACAAACATGGAACCAGAATAAAGAAAATGTGGCTAGTGCAATCATTCAAAACTAAGGAGGTATATCTATGCATGATCAAGAGGGTGCATACTTGGGAAGTATAACATGAGAACAAGTTCATCAGCTTGTAATTGTTGTGAATGACAAACCACCTGCAGTCAACAATATTTCTCTGATTTCAGGCAGCACCATATCTTTAGCAGATGGAACAACTTCAACCTCTCAACCTCAACCTCATATCAAACCTCTTACTCAACCATTACCACCACCTGGTACATTTTCTAAAACATTTCCTATATTGGCCACTGCTAGAATGAAAAATGGTTTTTCTTTTCTTGAAAATTCCTAGATTATAGATACTAGAGCAAATTTTCATGTCATTTTTGATCTAAACCTTTTCATAACCACATAACCCTTTACCAATACTTCAATTACTCTTCCTGATGACACTCATATTGATGTCAATCTTTCTAGCACAATTATGTTGTATGATCATCTCATTCTGAAGTCTGTACTTTATGTACCTCATTTCAAATTCAATCTCCTGAGTATTAGTGCTTTAACTAGGAATAACACTATATCAATTCTTTTCTCTTCTACTTCCTGCTATATCTGTCCTTTTATTCCTCAGGAGCATACTCTGGACTTCATGATTGGGAAGGATAGTTTACAAAAGAATCTTTATGTGTTGGAATCTCCCTCTACTATCAATTCATCTCCTATTCCAAAATTTGTTCATTCTGTGTTTCAAATATCATCTGAAACATGGCATCAAAGGCATGGTCATCCATCTCCACAAAAGATTCAAGTTCTTTCTAAAGTTTTAGATATTGGGAAACTATCTCATGATTTACCTTGTAAGATTTGTCCTCTTGCTAAACAGAAAAGACTTTCTTTTTCATCTTCTCATAATATTTCAAAGTCTCCTTTTGGTTTGTTATATTTAGACTTTTGGGGACCCTTTCATGTATCTACTCCTGAAGGATACATATATTTCCTAACAATAGTATATGATTGTACTCAGGTGACTTGGATTTACTTACTACCTAATAAAAGTTTTGTTTCTACTATTTTCCCTGAGTTTCTTAGCCATATTGAAACACAATATCAAACAAAGGTTATGGTTATTCGTTCAAATAATGCCCTTGAGCTAAATTTCAATTCTCTTCTCAAATCCAAAGGTATGATACACTATTTTCATGTGTACACTCCACAACAAAATTCTGTTGTGGAGAGAAAATACCAGCATATCCTTAATGTGGCCACGACACTCCTTTTTCAGATCAATGTTTCTCTTCAGTATTGGGGGGATTGTATCCAAACTTCCATTTATCTCATAAACAGAACGCCTTCCCCATTACTTCAGAACAAATCTCCTTATGAACTTTTTACTTCCAAGTCACCTAGTTATGATCATCTCCAAGTTTTTGGATGTATGTGTTCTTCTTATACTTTGCTTAAAGACAGACACAAGTTCTCTACTAGAGCTACATAGTGTGTTTTTCTTGGGTATCCTCAGGGTTATAAAGGGTATAAAGTTCTAGATCTTACAACAAATCAAATATCCATTACTCGTAATGTCATATTTCATGAGACTGTTTTTCCATTTGCTAAAACTCCTCATGTTCATGATATTTTTGACCAACAAGTTTTGCCTCTTCCTATTCCAGAATCCTTATTTCCTGCATCTTTTGATGCTAGTCCAGATATGTTTGATTCAGATTCTTTATATTCTTCTAATGAAGAAGTGGTTTTCTCTCCATTAGACCATTCTTCTCAGGCAAATTTTTCTGAACCTGTGTTGAATGATCCTTCATCCTTTGATGTCAATACACCTTTACAACCTGTTAGATCAAAACGACAGACACGTGCTCCAGCTTATCTTGATCAAAACCATTGTTATCTTTCACATCAATTACCAAAATATCCAGCTCATCCTACATATACAACCACATATCCAATTTCCTATTTTCTTTCCTATGACCATTTAGAACCATCCTAAAAACATTTTCTACTTTCTATTACTACCTCTACTCCACCTAAAACATTCCAAGAAGCTATTATGTCTAATGAATTTAAAGGAGCCATGATTTATGAAATGACTTCTCGAGAAACTAGTTGTACATGGTATGTTGGTCAGCTTCCTCAGGGAAAGCATCTTGTAGGTTGTAAATGGGTATATATAATAAAATATAACCCAGATGGGAGTGTAGAGCGTTATAAAGCTAGATTGGTAGCTAAAGGTTACACTCAACTGGAGAGTTTGGATTATCTTAACACTTTTTCACCAGTTGCAAAGCTTGATACTTTTAGAATGCTCTTGGGTGTTGCTGCCATAAATAATTGGTTTATTTCTCAGCTGGATATCAGTAATGCATTTTTAAATGTGGATTTAGATGAGGAAATATATATGGTTTTGCCTCCAGGATATTCACAGTTGACTGGTCAGTCTTATCCTCCTAACTATGTATGCAAGCTACATAAATCTCTTTATGGTCTAAAACAAGCTTCACGCCAATGGAATCAAAAATTATCTAGTGTGATTTTGGCAGCAGAGTTTGTTCAGGATCCTTCAGATCATTCCTTGTTTGTCAAATATACTAAGGATATTTTTCTGGCCATTTTTGTTTATGTGGATGATATCTTAGTTGTGGGAAATAGTGATGCAGCTGTGAATGAATTCAAAACACTTTTGAAGTCATCTTTCAAGCTTAGGAATCTTGGACAAGCAAAGTATTTCTTGGGATTTGAGATAGCTAGAACCAATGAAGGGATATCTATTAATCAGAGAAAGTATACTTAGAGTTACTTGAAGATGCTGGTTTATTGGGTTGTAAACCTGTTTATGTGCCAATGGATCCCATTGTTAAGTTGTCTGGCAATGATAGTGATAAGCTTCCAGATGTATCTGTCTATAGAAGGATTGTTGGTAGATTGCTTTATCTTACTCATACCAGGCCTGATATCACATATGATGTTCATAAGCTTAGTCAGTATATGCTTGTTCCTTGTACCAATCATCTTCAGGCTGCTATGGCTGTGCTCAAATATCTTAAGAATAATCCGGGACAGGGTCTCTCTTCTATTCTGCTTCTTTCAAGCTTCAACTCACAACATTTTCTGATGCTGATTGGGCTGCTTGCCCAGATACACGAATGTCTATTACTGATTACTACATGTTTTTAGGAGAATCTCTTATTTCTTAGAGATCCAAGAAGTAGCAAACTGTTTCGAGAAGTAGTTCTAAGGCAGAGTATAGATTCATGGTTGATGCTACTTGTGAACTTATTTAGCTGACTTCTTTGCTCAATGATTTGCATTGTTCTCTTCAACCCCATGCTACTCTGTTTTGTGATAATCAATCAACATTGCATATAGCTTCTAATCATGTCTTCCATGAGAGAACAAAACACATTGCGATTGACTGTCATGTGGTAAGAGAAAGACTTAGAGTGGTTTTCTTAAAACATTGCATGTTAAGTCAGAAAATCAACTTGCAGATGTGTTTACAAAGGCTGTTCAACCAGGATTGTTCAAGATTCTTATTGCCAAGATGGAATTGAACTCTTTGTTCCTTCCATCTTGAGGGGGGGGGGGGTACTGAATATAATAATGTGAACCAATTAATCCGGTACAATATATATAAACTAATACTTGGTTGATTAATTGGTTATGAGTATAAATACAATGTATACGTTGACTGTATTTGGTTATGAGAGAATACATTCATTTTGGCTTTACTCTCTAACAAACTTTTCTTCTCCTCTTCTTCCTCTTGATCAAAGTTCAGATTCAGAGCTTGTAATAAAACGTCATGAAAATTGTGCGAAATAAATAAAACTAGGTGGTGCCCGTGAATTAACAGATGTAAGCAGGAATGGATAAAATATTTGGGTCAAAGAATCGAAGCACATCCAACCCAAAAAATTAATACCGAAACTGTACCGAAATCGATAAAATATTCGTATGGATACGAAACTTCAATACACGAAAAACAGAAACCGATCTCGGTACGAATCAAAATATTTCAAGTGCCTAAAACTACCTAACATAAAATTATATATGTAGATATAGTAGTCATTTTAGATTTAATATCCGAAATATCTATGTCTTCGATTATTTTATAGTAATCAAAATATAGTTGTTATTGAGTTTATTTCACAATTTCATTATTATGCAAATCACGGTCGTACTTGAAATCAAAAGGAAAAGTATTTTACACCCAATATAAATAACATTATAAAAGAAAATAATATAAGAAATATGAACTAAAACTAAATAATCAAAATAAAAAATCAGAAAGAACACTATTGTATAAAATATAAAAAAATATAGATATAAATTAGGAGGAAAGTAGATATTTCGGATTAATAGATAACATGGTCTTATATAGTGAAGTGGAAGAAAATGTAGGATTTCTAAAAAGAATATTTTTGGCTTAGCTTGTTGCAAAATTTTTCCTATAAAATAATATTATTTTTGGAAGCTTGTAAGAGAATTTTAATATAAAAAAATTAATGTATATTTTAAATTGTTTTTTGAACGATTGTAAATTTGTGTTTTGAAAATATTAACTTGCAGACAAAAAAAAGATTAACTTTTGTGGTGCTATTTATCAGAGTTTTGGTAATCTAAATCGTTAAAATTTATAATATATGTGGTTAAATATTAATTTTAATAGGTTTATTCTTTTGTTTTCCAAATAAATTTTTTTATTTATATTGATGTGATTTAGTAAATAATTTAAACATTCCATATTATCATCATAAATTCCGTTAGAATCCTGAAATAAAAATTATGAAAGTTAGTATTATTAATAATTATTAGATATATACAAAAAATTAATAATTATAAAAAGAAGGAAAATGGAAAATATTTCGAAGTCTGTGTAAACATAATTTCGGTCAACACATTATTACGATTCTTTAGAATCGTCTAGCAAACCACACACAAAATTTTGGTGAGAATTATGTGTCTCGGTAAGAACTTATGATTGTATTAATTATAATATATCTCTGTGACGATTTATAATTGTATTAATATTTGAAAAGACTGCAGTGAAAATTTATTATTATATAAATCAATATGAGATCATGATGCCAACTTCTTCATTTGCTATAGATTTGAAAAGAATGAATGCAATATAGAGGTATATATAAAAATATCGAAAAGAAGTAATACCTTTTGATCAGCTAAAATATCTATGAGAGTTTCACCGGATGAAGAAGATTGACGCCAAACAAAAAATACTTTCACATTAACGCTCCAATTACTCCGTATAAATGGTTTGAGATCCTCGACGTAATCAATAAATAATGAAGACATGATTTTTTTTAAAAATTGTAAGGTAGATCCGAAATTTTAATATGCAATAGTCAAGTGAGAACCACCCATATTTATACTTCTAAATTAAACTTGTTAGACAAGGCAAAGTAAATATTATGTTCTTAATTATTTGGTTAGTAATTTCCATTTTCCATATTAAGTTGACCGAAATTAACGTAAATAATAATGGTAGGTAGATATTTCCTTATTCATATATACATTTCCAAAAATTAAATGTTAAGGAAGATTTATATAATTGAATTTTCATATTGTTAGACGTTAAGTAAGATTTGAAAATGGACTATTTAAATTATTTTTTCAAGGACTTTGAAAATCAAGAGAAATTAATATAAAAAAAAGAAATATTCCCATTATTTTTTTCTTATACGATGTCTTATTAATTCTATAAATATTTTTCAAGGACTTTAACTTAATAATTCAACAATATAAGAAATTATCTTATATTAATATAATCTTTTTAAAATTCTGAGAATTTTTTTTTGAATAAAAATTTAAATTTCTTTTTTTTGTCAACAATTTAAATTTCATAGAATTTTTTTCCTAAATCTTATAAGTTTTATAAAATTCGGAAAAATTGTTTTATAATCCTTTTAAAATTCAGAGAACTTGTTTTTTTTTTTAATTTTAACTTTTATAATCCTTTTAAAATTTGGAGAAATTGTTTTTGAATTACTTTTTCCCTAACTTTCATAAATTTTATAAATTTTGGGGAAATGGTTTTTTGAATTTCAATAAAATAATTACTATTTTCTTTTAGTAATTGCATATTTATGAGTTAATGTATAATTATGATAAAATCGTAATTGATATGAATTGAATAATTTAATGTTTGACAATCAGGTTAAGAATTTTAGATTTGAGAAGGATGATTGGCAAGTTATTTAAAATAGTTCATGGTTATTTGTTTATTTTAGAGGTGAATTAAATAAATCAAAATTAAATTAAAAATCAAATCTTTCAACCAATCAAATTGTAAGATTAATGTTGGAAGCTCCTATATGAATGACACATAAACAATTTTCACTTAAGTGTACTTTGATTTAATATATAGGAAGATAAACATAACAATTGAAAGATAAATGAAAATATAATAATACAGTAGGCCAACATGATAAGTAAGGAAACATATATGGTATATCATCCATAAGTAAGGAAACATATATGGTATATCATCCATGCATATATATTCTACCAACACTACCGTCATCATTGTGAAGTTTAACATGTTAATATACAAAACATTTATGAATTAGGTGGTTCAAACTTTCACAAATCACACAATTGGAAATTTTCGAAGTTCTTTTTCTCTTTTGTGGGTAAACGAAACAAGCGAAGTTGTCTTGTATAAAACGTTACTTTAAGAAACTTAAATTTCGGTGAAAAAAAAAGAAACTTAAATTTCAGAGTAAATAGTTTGGTTTGGTTTCATTTTTTGGAGAAAGTTTGGTTCCAATACGACGGAAAAATTACTTCAAACGCTTACGACCAACATCCAGCATTATATAACCAACCTTTTAACTAAATTAGAATGTCTATATTGATATTCATCGGAAATTTAGTTAGAGATTGTAAAACCGAAGACATTATTTTGATTAGTAATCACATACGAGTCAAATCATTGGGACAAGGGTAAACGCAAACACATGTTCCAAAACTACCGTCACGGTCACAATATCCACGTGCATTTATTCCAAATTTAATCCTGCATGCTCCGCTACAGTCGGGAATGTCACGACACGAGCCAAGAACAGCCATGCATCCCATATTCTGTTCAACTACATCAAAACAAAACATATATTTATATTACAAAATATATTAGTAATTACAAGAAATCAATAAACTGAGCTTTACGATATATGACAATGGATAAGGCCAAAAATAAATTAGAATAGTATATATAAAGTAAATTATCTATAAATTAGAATAGTATATATAAATATATACACACACATATATACATATATATACCTAAGGAGAACATCACAAGAAATATGATGGGGAGAACAAGCTGTGAAGATGGTGATGCTTTGGCCATATTTTTCTTTCTTTTCTCTCTTAAAATTAATTACTAGTAGAGTGATTTGAGTTGATAGATCTGAAAATTTTGGGTACAACTAAATGGAGATTTATAGAATTAAGATATGACTAAGTTTGGAAGTACAATTGTTTTTTTATTACATATATATGTTTGAAAGGAAAAAAATATTGTTATGCAAAACTTCACTTATATGTCATGTGGACTTACAAACTTCACATGGATTTCATTACTCAATACGTGGCGAAGCCACATTTAATGACATTTGCCCTTATCTTACTAATACTAATTACTAAAAGCCACTAATTCTTGTTTCTCAACAGGCTCACATCAGGATTTTGAGGTGGGGTGTTAAGGTAAAGTAAATCTTACATAATTATAGTTTTTTATTTTTGGAACACGATCTTACATAGTTATAGTATATATAATTGCATTTTTGTTATTGTGAAATGACCCTTGTTTAAAAAAGTTGAAATCACCCCCTATAAAAGTAATTTCTACATTTTTTTTTTGATAAAAATGTGAATTTTTCATGAACAAAAATGAAGAGCTTTTGACAAAAAAAAGAAGAAGAGTTTACGGTAAACATTGAAGACAATGCTTAATGTATATGCTCGAAGGCATATAGACTTTAGAGGCCCCCAAAACAGAATAAAAAAACCTCTAGAAACTAGTTTTAGGACTAATGAAGGTCATATGCAACAAAACAAGGTCACAACCTATATTATTGCTATGCAAGTGGAGAATTACAACAATATTTGAAATCTCTGGCATGATACGTGTGGTGTCCTTGACTTGTTCACCAGGATCTACAAAACATATAACAGAGACAACGGAAAAAACACGAAACCATAACATGCCATGACACAAAACTGGAGTGTGCCGTCTCCGATGGCTGGTCAATAATGCAATAGTTCGGTAACCGCTCCACCGATACGAGGAAGGTGAAATTCGAGAAAAACCCAAATTTTGTCGAAGCTAGAACCCGCAGCGAACACCGGCTGGATCCTTCCTGGGCAGACATCGTTGATGGGTCCCTCCTTGGCGGACACCACTGATTGGTCTCTCTTGAAGACGCTCCAGTCGACAGCNGGTCTCTCTTGAAGACGCTCCAGTCGACAGCCTTCCGAGACACGAACAAGAACAGAGACTTGTAGAACGAGAAGAGAAGAGACTCCACCACCACAGACATGACTGATAAAGATTAAAATCTTGACTGATCCAGATTTTACTTTGCACCCATCAATAGAAAACTCAGATCAGGAGCCACCCAAGCACCTTTCAGATAGATGATAGGTCATGTTTTCACCTAACAAACTACTGCAAGCGCATAGACACGTACGTTGTAGTGGTTCGGGATCGAATCCACATAGACCAATGATCGCAAGAAAAGCTATGAATCAAGCACGAGCTAAGATGAAAAGGAAAAGTTTATTGTGATGCTAAAATCGAAGGTAAAGCAAACAAAAGCAAGAAAGCAAGCAAACGAGTGTAATCAATTGAGAAAAACGCTGGGCACAAGTTATTTTCAGGGAATTCTCTTCATCAGGATTGTAGATTTGTTGTTGGGGAAACGTTTAAGAACTATCTCGAACTCAAATCACGAAGGTAGAACTAACTTACTTCTGTAGCGCTAATTAACTATGTGTGAGGATCCTAGACACTAATTCTTGTTGAGTTTCGGATCCTAAATATGCATTCTAACAAGTTGATAAGTTCACAGATTGCTTAAACATCAATTTTTGTTGGTCTAAGACAATTTGCTCATTTAACATTCATTCATGCATTTCATTGATCGGTGCGTGAAACAATCTAATATCATAAAGTAGGTGATCATGTCAACACAAGATGAAATAGAGAAAGACATATTGTGTAGAATCAAAAACAACGAGAAAAGGTTTAGAATTCTTCTTAATAGAGTACGGTATTGAATTCGTCTCCCTAAAGTTCTCAAAACTCAATGTTTGCTTAAGAACTTAGAAAATAATATAATGATGATAGAAAATCGAGTTTAGGAGTTTAAACATCTATTTGGGTCTTCGGTTTTCAAATTCTTGATCGATTTTAAAATATGGTATGCGTTGGGATAGGGATTGTCCGACCCGTGGACAAAGATCGGTCGATTCTTGTTCTTATATCCGGGTGTGTGCAATCTTCAAAATATTTGGATCGGTTGATCCCTCCCTTGGATCGGTCGATTCCTCCCTTTGGATCGGTCGATCCTTGTCCATTTAAACGCGTAGAAGTTGCAATGCTCGTTTAAACTCCCAAATCGCATCCATGTGTGTTCTTTTTCGTATAACGGACCTATGACATGTGAAAACAATAAAGAATACCAAACGATTTCAGAAAGAACCAAATACATATTATTTTTTTTGTTCATTTTTCTCAAATAATACATAAGTAAAAACCCATAAAATATGATTACATCAATAGACGGTCTCACTGCTTGTCCATTCACGCCACAGACACCCGTAAATAATGTGTTGTTGAACCTCCGGAGAAGAGAATCGCCGAAATAAAAACAGAGCAGCTAGAATCTTGAACGACGTAAAGGAAGGACGCAAGATGAGAAGCTGAACGGCAAAGAAAAAAAAGTGAGAGTGACGGCATAGGGAGGCCACAACAACCGGAGACGCAGTCTAAAGGTTGACCGAGGGAGATTAGTGAGACAAAGTTTAGAGAGATAAAGAAAAGAAAGTTTCTTGTAACTTCTACATTCGCCCTGCTCAAGGATCCAATGATGCCCATATATCAAAACCGGTCAACAATAACCATAGAAACAAACCAAAATTTAGCTCGGTTCATAGAAACTACGTCACTTAAACCAATAATAATAGTACTTGTTATATTATATTATCATTGCATTACCGAACTTATAATAACAATAATACAAAAAAGAAAACAATCCGTTTACAATTTTCTCAACCGGCTTTAGCAAGGGTACTCACATTGGCACAAATTATAAGTTCCAAGGGTGATACAAAACCCCTGTCCACCTTTATACTTCTGTGCACAGTTCGAGTTACAACATTGTTGGGGACAGTTTTGGCTGCACAAACCAGCCCCACCATCGCAAGTCTTGGGTGGAGTCGGCCTGGGCGGCGATGGACATTCGTAGTAGCACACGCACAAAGGCACCCCAATAGTGCGGTCACAATAGCTTTCGCCCGATGGTCCGTGCTTGGCCTTGCATCTCTCGTCGCAGTTATCACAAGAGCCTAGACCATCGCTGCATGTGTTTGCTCTAGTCTGATCCACAACTGTAACATTGTAATACATTTATTAAAAATATAAATATTTTGGTTTTTGTTATAGCTGTACATTCTTTAAAATTAATTTGTCTTATAAGATCACATCTTAAATTTGTTATGTTAGTTAAAATCAATCATTTTAAAAAAATATGTCATATTGCTAGATATCGTAATTCCCATGGTTCCATCAAAATGTGTCTATTATGATCTTAGAATCATATTTTAGAACATTTAAAATTGTAAGAAAAGTTTCTCCAATGAAGAAATAAACATAACCATTGAAAAATATATAGCAAATAACCTTTGAAAAATATATTTTAGATATAATAATATACCTGAGGCAAACATGATAAGTAAGCTAACAAGGTATACAAGTGAAGATACCCTATTCATATTTTTCAAATTTTCTTCTAAACTTATCTTTCTCTGAGGTATTTGTTTGTATGTTACTGGGGACACTTGTTAATCTATTTAAAAGCAAGATGAAGACTCCAACTTATAAAGATTTATTTTCTTTTTCAAAATTTAAAGTAATTAAGAATATTATTAGTTTTTTTTTTTTGATAATTGGTATTCTATTATTAGTTTATTTTTTCTTGGTCAAAGAACATTAGCTTGCCTTGCAGTCGATAAATAAGCTATTAGGATCGTTTTCGCTTACATATACACCAATTTATTGCCCAAATTGGTATGGCCAATAAAGTTACTTCCATGGAAAGTAGTATTCTCGGTCTAAACCAATCCTTAATAGTATTAATTTAATAGCATTCATTGTATAGTATATACTAGAGTGTTACCAAAAGAAAAGAACAATATTTCTAGAGAACTTGAAATATTACAGCTTGACTTGACTTTGTCTATATATGGTCCTTATTTTTTATTTTATTTTGGTCATATATGTCCATATCATTTTAATGACTTTTAATGTTATAAATATTATTATATTTTCACATTATACATTTTCTTTCTTTTTTTAGTTGGTGGTCTTCCAAACTTCAAGCCTGTGGCTGACCAGTAATAGGATGACAATGGTAAAAGCAAGAGCAAGATGCAGTATTTATAGCAATGTTAACATTCCTTTCGCAGTAACCTTGACCATCTGTTCCACGCTTTTCTTTACATTTTTGCTCACAGTTATCACAGCTGCCTAGATCATCTTTACACATTCTTGCTTGTGCATTAGCCTTTCCTGTAAATAACATAGTTTTAAACAAAGATTAACTGTTAGCATATTGGGGTTTAGGGTTGCTTGTTAAAAGCTCCAACGATAGACTTTTTAAAAAAATTTAAAAAACTTTAGTTTTAAAATTGCAGCTGTGATTTTAAAAGAAATTAATGTCATAAAATATAAACTGTAAAAAAAATAACCTAACAATAACAAAATAAAAGGAAACAAGATGTGAGAAAATAAAAATAAACACTTTTGAGACCGTGGAAGTTTTAAATTATGAACAGGAAAAATAAACTTCAAAGGTTGTAATGAAAAATAAAGTTCACACAGTTAATCCCAAACAGCCCCATAGTTTTTTACATTGTTTAATTATGATCAGACATTTTTTTGTTAAAATGATTAGACATATATAGTAGAATAAATACATTTTTATAGCACAGTAATTAAAAATCAAAATAATAAAATTTTCCTGTCAAAATATGTTTACTGAAATCATAGGGATAAATTAAATAATCTATAAAACCGTGGGAAATCAATTGAAGTGAAAAAAATATAGTAATATCAAACAAATAAAAATAAAATGAAGATAGATATAATACCTGGCCCATTCATGATAAGGAAGCTAATGAATAATACAAAAAAAGTTGTCCTCTTCATGTTTTTACGTGTTTTTTTTCCTCACAATTGTTCTTTGAAAAGAGCTCCTGAGATAGTTGAGACAATAAAAAAAAGTAAATAAAAGTTCTTTCACAAAACATATATACTGAAATTCTTCAACTGAATAATTTCTGCTATAAATAAATAATAAAAAATACTTTCTTCAAAAAGGATGTTTAAATATAAATCGACTGATAATAAACGTAGTTAAGAACTTTTAAAGCACAAGTCAATTTTAATATAAGTTGTTGACAAAAAAAAAGTCAATCTATTGACTCTAAGAAAAACAAGGGATTAAGAGAAAGAAAACATACGAAGTTACAAGTTGTTTCAAATGGATTTTTTTTGTTATTTCAAATGGGTGTTTCTTTTTAGTTTATAGGAGGCCACCAATTACTAATTGACTAATTAAAAACATGTGATCGTCATCGTTTCTTCCTTTTTTAATCGTTCACGATTTTCTTTTATTAGTTTTTCCCCCTAGATGTTTCACATTGTTATATATTAATAGATTCTTATTATCTTATAGCTTAACCCCCTAAAATTGTAGGTCGTTGACGAAGGAGAAAGGATAAAGCATAAACGCCGTCAATTATTTTCAAACATGTTTTTTAAATTGTTTTCTTTCATCAAATCCATTAAAGAGTTTTCCAAGTAGTGAACGACCAACATAAGAAAATAAGATCAACAAGCCAAAAAAATAAATCTAGAGACGCAAGGTTCCACAAAAAAAAAGACACATGAGTCGCACGATCATAAATTTGCAATAAAGATATTTCTACTCGTCGTTAACAACAGAAAAGTAGGTCACACGATTACAAATTTGTATTTGTTCTCTATGGAGTGGAACTTTGTTGAATGCCGTATTAGTAAATAAGAAGCATATAATAATATGATTAGTATTTAGTAATACGGGGGAAATAATTCGAATAAAATAAAGAAGGTTACTCACACTTCATGTAATGCAGTTGCAATATTTAAGTTTCTGTAAGAATTTGATTCTTTTTAACTTTCAACCAAAACTCTTTTTCCGTCGGCCAAAGGTTTTTGTAAAACAAAAAACGTATTGTATTAATCAAAACAAGTTATAAAGAGGTGCATACTATTACACATGAAGAAACATTGACCCATTTATAGAGTAACTGATTTGCATGAAGAACCTCAATCTAGAGGTTATTAAAAATTTTCGGAAAATAATGAAATCCCCATTTAACAAAAAAAAAGGAATGAAATCCCCAATTCTGAAAGATTTGGATATATTTTTAAATTTTAGGATGTTTAAATGGTAACAGATAATTAAAACGATTCTAAAAATTTTGGATAATTTATACGACATATCTGGTGGATGAATTTTAAGAAATATCACCAATTATTGGACTACAAATTGCCTCTCAATTAATTTACAAATCATGTTTGATATAATTTATTAGTGAAATCCTAAATTTTCAATAGAGTGAGATTTTATACCACTTTTATAAATGGTTAAATTAGTAAGTTTATATTTCAAATTATTTTAAGTAATGTTTGATTCAATAAACTAAATTTTAAACTATTTTTAAAAGCACCAATTAAATAATGAAATATTTGAGAAAAAAAACTTAAAAGCCTCTCAAATCATTAATTTACTGTACTCGCCACGGTAAAAGAAACTCGCAAAGGGAAAAATCGTTAAAAGTTACAATCACACTTTTATTGAATTGTTATATATATATATATATATATATATATTATAT
>OVAN01004468.1:0-25806 GCA_900406275.1 Anastatica hierochuntica
CGCCAAAACAATCCGAATACATACTAAAAACCATAGATATCGAATGAAAAATGTACTAAAAACCTACTAAAATATTGACACATCAAATCTCTCACCTTAGGAAAGAGATACAAGGACAAAAGGTTGGTCAAGAAGTTTATGAGATATCTTCCAGCTAAGTACACAACATACAAGGCAGCTATGTCAGTGTCTCTTAACACTGATACAATCAGTTTTAATGAAGTTGTGGGAATGTTACGAGCTCATGGGATGGATTTAGATGGAAGAGCTAAAAAAAGAAAAAGGCGTGACACTGGTCTCTCATGAAACCACGCAACAGGTGGATTCAACAGAAGATCCAGTGAGTATGCCTGTGAGAAGATTCGACAGAGTTCTGCAAAGAGTTGAGCAGGGGCAGGGTCAGAAAAAGTTCACTGTCACTAAGAAACCATCTAAGACAGAGAGGTCTACGAAGAAGTCAGAGATACAATACTATGAATGCAAAGGTTTTGGACTTCTTAAGACAGAATGTCCAACAATGCGACGAAGGGAGATAAAGTGCTTTGGATGTAAAGTGATTGGTCATACTCAGCTGGAGTGTATCAATGATCAGAAGCGTCACAGAGAAAAATCTTTGATTGGGATAGATGAAAATGAGACAGATGAAGACAGTGAGGAAGAGGAGGAAGCATCCAATTTTGTTGCATTCATTAGAATCACTAAAATTGAGGAAGAAGTTGAGGTATCAGATACTGATTCTAAAGATCTCTCAAATGATGAACAAGATGGTGATGTTAGTGAGAATTATCATCAGGTGTGTTAGACATTGGTTAAGCTGGGGAAAGACAATGTATGGCTGATCAAAGAGAATGAACGTCTTGAGTCACTGGAGCTCACACTATAGAATGAGCTAGAAGCTGAAAAGAAGGTTAGATGTGACAGTGAACGCCTGATGAAGGAAAATTTGACTATAGTAACAAGAGCAGACATGCTGATGAAGGAAGTACAGGCTGAGAAGAAATTATTTGAAGAACTTCAAGAAAAACTGGATCATCAATATATGACTATCAGAATGCTTATTGGGTCTCAAAAGTTGGATGAGATATTAAGTTGTGGCAAAACAGAGAGACCCACAAGAGGTCTGGGGTACAATGGTTTTGGAGGATCAGATTCAGAACAAATCAAATTTTTTCCAGGCAAGATGCTAGATGCTGAGAAATCAGAATTGGAAACCAAACCCATGAGAAAAATAGGGTGCTTCTTCTGTGGCAAGTCAGGACATTTCAAGGTCAACTGCTATAGGTTCAAAGAAAGGGTGAAACGACTGATGAATCAAGGAAAGTACTGGTGGAACGACTATCGAAATCAAGTTTGGGTGAAGAGTACTGATCTAAGGGCAAACACGACAAGGATTACTACAACTGGACCCAGTCTTAGGTGTAGTATGGCATTATTAGCAGCTGAGCCAGAACACAATGGACCATGGTATTTTGATAGTAGATGCTCTCGACATATGACAGGTTCACACAAAAACCTTTAAAACATCAAGACAATCAAAGGAGGAAAGGTCACCTTCGGAAATGAAAGTCAATGAGGTATCAAAGGAAAGGGAGATACTTGTGCAACATATCTTCCACCTCTGACAAATGTGTACCTGGTTCAGGGGTTGAAAGCAAACTTGATCAGTGTCAGTCAACTCTTTGATGAAGGTCTGATGGTTCAATTCACAAAAATTGACTGCAAAGCAATTGACGAGAAAGGAAGAGTTGTGTTACAAGGAATTCGATCAGGAAACAACTATTACATGTGGGAAAAGTCGTCATAATGCTTATCAGTTAGGGATGATCTGAACCTGTGGCATCAACGGTTAGGCCATATGAACATCAAAGATCTGAAAAACATTGTTGACAAGGAGATAGTTCGTGGAGTGCCCCAGCTCAAACATGCATATAAGGTGGTGTATGGTCATAAAACAAGTAAAAGTGCAACACAAAAAGCTTCAAGATATTCAGTCAAAGACAATACCTGATTTAGTTCATATGGATCTGATGGGTCCAATGCAGACAGAAAGTATTGCAGGAAAGAGGTATGTGTTTGTGCTAGTTGATGATTTCTCAAGGTTTACATGGGTCAGATTCATTCGAGACAAAGCTGACACAATAGAAAGTTCAAGATCTGGGCACTACAGCTGTTGAATGGGAAAGGTGGTCTGAAGCAGATTCAGAGTGATCATGATGGTGAATTTCAGAATGAAACCATGAGAACCTTCTGTGAGATTCAAGGTATTGTGCATCGATTCTCTGCACCAAGAACACCTCAGCAAAATGGTTTAATAGAAAAGAAGAATAGAACTCTGCAAGAAATGGCTAGAGCAATGATGCATGGAAATGATGTACCAACCAGATTCTGGGCGGAATCAATCAATACGGCATGTTACATCATCAATAGAGTCTATGTCAGGAGAGGTACCACAAAGACTCCATATGAAATTTGGAAGGGAAAGGTACCGAATCTGGGGTATTTCCATGTATTTGGATGTAAATGTTACATTCTCAACGACAAGGATCATCTGGAAAAATTTGATGCAAGAAGTGATGAGGGAATTTTCCTATGTTACTCTGGAAGTAGCTCAGCATATCGAGTGTATAACACTCGATCGCAGATGATCATGAAATCAGTGAATGTTGTATTTAATGATGTATATCAAGAAGTTAGTCAGAAATTTCATCGAAATCACTGCGCAAATGATGTTATAGGAAGAATAGATGAAGAGAGGAAAACACGAGGAGTAACCATCAACTTCAGGGAGATGGTACAATTTGCTTGTTTTCTAGCCACATTTTAAACAAGAAATCATACTGAAGCACTGGATGATGAATTCTAGATCAGGGATATGCAAGAAGAACTGGAAAATTTTGTTCGAAATGTGGTATGGGAACTTGTGGCACCACCAGATGGAGTGAATGTAGTAGGAACCAAGTGGATTTTCAAAAACAAAACTGATGAAAATGGTGTGGTAGTCAGAAACAAGGCAAGACTAGCCGCACAAAGATATTCTCAAATTGAAGGAGTTAATTTTGAAGAAACATTTGCACCTGTGGCATGGCTGGAATCCATCAGACTGTTTATAGGTACGGCATGCATCTTAAACTTTACTGTGTATCTGATGGATGTCAAGAGTGCCTTTCTAAATGGAGTGCTTCAAGAAGAAGTGTATATACAACAACCCAAGGGGTTCGAAGATGCCACAAGCCCTAACCACGTCTACAAGTTAAACAAGGCATTGTATGGGTTAAAGCAAGCTCCACGAGCCTGGTATGAACGTCTAACAAACTTTCTGATTGACATAGGATTTGTTAGAGGGAGTGTCGACAAGACATTATTCGTCTTGGAACAAGAAGGAGATATTCTGGTGGTTCAGATCTTTGTAGATGACATTATCTTTGGGGGAACTTCATAAAAGTTGGTTGGTGCATTTGTTCAAAACATAACACAAGAGTTCGAAATGAGCATGGTGGGAGAGTTGAAGTATTTTCTGGGACTGCAGATACATCAGACAGAAAAAGGAGTATTTGTGTCATATAGTACCTATGCCAGAAACTTAGTGACGAAATTTGGTCTGGATCACTGCAAAGAAGCAAAGTTGTGCAAGGATGAAGCCGGTGAAGATGTTGACCCAAAGCTCTACAGAGGAATGATTGGAAGTCTTCTTTATCTTACTGCGAGTAGACCATATCTGAGTTTAAGTGTTGGGATATGTGCAAGATATCAAGCAAAGCCAAAGAAGTCATTTCTTGAGACAGTGAAAAGAATCATCAAGTACGTCAAGGGGATAGTCAATCTTGGCATCTACTACGCCAAAGGGTCAAACAAAAATCTTGCAAGATACTATGACGCATATTGGGAAGGAAGTGTGGATGATCGTAAGAGTACAAGTGGAGAGTGTTTCTTTCTAGGAAATAATCTAATCTCGTGGTTGAGTAAGAAACAGAATGTTGTATCATTGTCCACAGCAGAAGCCGAATATATCGCCATGGGAAGCTGTTGCACACAATTCATGTGGATGAAACATATATCAGCCGATTATGGAATGGACTCTGGATCGTTCGTGGTTTTCTGCGACAACAAAAATGCCATTGACATATCCAAAAATCTGGTGCAATACTCAAGGACAAAACACATTGACATAAGGCACCACTTCATCAGAGAGCTGGTGGAGGAGAAACAGGTAGTGATTGAACCTGTTGACACAAATTTGCAATTAGCTGATTTGTTCACAAAATCATTGGATTTTAACCGTATTGTTACACTGAGGAAATCAATTGGTGTATGTGAGATATAATGTTTTTTGTCGAGTGTGCAGGGCTGTGATAGGTACTAGTTCAAGTGTATATAAGGCTTTGACTTTGTTTGGAATCTAGAATCCTAGATGGAAAAATTTGCGAATCATGTCGTCATGCTCTAAAAAGTACAGATTCCGAACAAAGAAAGGTTGCAAAAAGCTGAAGAAGAACTTAAAGTCTTATAAAAGAAAAATTCTTGCACTTGAGAAGTCAAGTGATAGTGCAAGTTTTACTATGCCAATATCTGTGATAGTGGTTGTATTTGAGGAAAATCCAATGATAGTACAAAGTGTGATTGCTGAAATAAAGCTTGCATCGACCAAAATTCCAGCTTCTTTCTATGACGGATAAAGGTTAAAAACAGATTAAGGGCATGATAAAGGCATGATAGAGTGAAATATATCCTTCAGAGGCATGATCACGAGATGTCACAAGTCTAAAAGAGTTGAGTGTATGCTTTGATCTAGATGTTCAGGCAGCCCCTGTAGTACTTTAGGAGAAAAAGGTCTGTAAAATTCAAAAATGAATAGTAATTAAGTTTTGCTTTTTCAAACTAATTCAAAGATGTGGCACATGTGACGTCATTGCAGGTTATATTTCCACTATGTGATATGATTGCTAGTGGTTGCGTTAGTGTAGTCTATGAGTTGTATCACTAATCTGTGTCGTCAAGTGTTGCAGTGAATCAGGGATGGTTTGGGTTAATTCTAGTAAGCTGAGATATTATGCAATGTATCAAGAAGGACTTAAAAGAAATGTTATCTTTGATACTTTTCTTTGGAAATGAAAATATGTGTGTGTCGCAGAGAGCTGGATTGATAGCACAAATGAAATACAATATGGCTAGTAGACTTAGCGAAGAATTCCTACGAAAGGCAGAGGTGTGAATTAGTCAGGGAAGACGCAGAGAAAGACAAAGACCACCTCTGCAATAGCTGGAACAACAAAGGTTGGCATACACATGTTTCTACATGACAGACTTTCCACGTTATACCTACGGAGTCCAACAGGTAAGTCTGCTTTGGATTTTACCTTTGTGTGCTCTCAAGCAGTGGAGATTTGTGACTGTTGGAGGCTTAGGCTTATGGGGGAGTTACAGAGCTGATATGATGGGGGTAGTTGTATTCTTGTGGATTTGTTGTTTAGTGGTTTGTCTAATCTGTTATTGCAGGTATTCTTTAATGTTAGATGGATTTTGTCCATGACTTTTAGACATGCGTGTGTTATGTGGTATTCGTGTGATTTGTGTGTTGCAGGTGCTTGAGAGACACAAAGTTAAAAAGAGGGAGATTGAAGATGCAAGACTTGTTACAGTACTTGATACATTACTTGTTACAGTGCGTGTTACAATACTTGTGGCAGTACCTGTGACAGTGAGGTGAATGACGATGTGACATGAGTGGAAGCAACAACAAGATTCTGGATAAGGATAAGCACGATATTGTGAATCAGGAAGATTCAGAGGATCTTAGTTGCTGGAGTTTGTCGGAGGATATTCTTTAGAAGATATAGTGAAGAAGATAATTATGAAATATTATTGTGTTTATATTTCATAATTATCTAGTTTCTAGTGTTTTATTCTATAAGTATTAATAGAATAGGATTGCATTGTTTTTCTCTTTGAACGTTTTCTAGAGAGAAAAACTAGAGTCATTTTCTGCTTTTGTACAAAGCATTAAAGTGAGAAACTCACGAATCTTGTATTCAGTTCTTGAGTGATATAGACTAGGGTGCAACAAGATACGAGTGTCTTAGTCTTGTTGTAATTTCTATTCAAAAAGTTTGTATGGTGTTTTGGAAGAAATCTAGTAATATGCAGAATTTATGTTGAGAAATCGTTTGTTATAGCTTTTGAATTCGTTCATGTGATGGTCCTCATATTTTCAATGTGAGTAGAGAAAGGAACAAGAGCTAAACACAAGTTCTCTCTTCATTCTTTTTAACTTTTAATGAATTGAAACAGAAGGACTTGACCCTCGAAGAAAAAAAGGTCCCATGAGATTTTAATAAATGGAGGTTTGTTAAAAATTTATACATCATGAAAGTAAGGTCAAAACCGAAGAGATTCGATGCTGGAAGAAGGAGACCGAAGATGAAGTTTTTTTGTCTGCAAGATCTTTTCATTAAATGGCCCAAAGAAGATTACAAGGTTCAACATTGTACATAGTTCTAAAATCTACTAGATTTATTGTCCGCTCTATGTTACGGGATCTTTTTTATTTTCTGTTTTCTAATTTTTTCATTTAGTATCATTTTTTATATATAAAAATAAATTTTTGATTTCACATTTTTATTAGTAACGCATAGAGTTATAATAATTGAAAAGTAAGTATTTATTTTATATAGAATATAAAAAGATTTTGTTATCCTTTTAATATATATATATTCAATAAAAAAATATATGAATAAAAAAATAATATTTTATATAATTAAGAGAAAACTAAATTTTACATAAAGAAGTAATAAAATATGGAAACTTTTAAATAAATAATTTTAGGAAACAAAAATTTCTTAAAACTTTGCACTCATGACATAAAATATTGTAAAGTTCAAAACTCTGAAATTTGTTCTAACATTCGATAATAACAGAAATAACATTCAGAAGATTCTTTTGAAAATATAGTTAACTACAAAAATAATTTTAAATTGTTTGTGCATAACAATTTTTCTAAATATATCCAAAATCGTAGTTGGTTTCCTCGGGTTTTAAAGTTCATTTGAATTTATAGTTTAATAGCTCAAGTAAATTTGCTAACGTTAAATATATCAAAACATCTTTATTGAAGAACGTAGTGATACTTGAACTATCCTAACATCACACGATCACTTAATAATATAAATATTTAAGTTTTCTTGGAAAAAAATTTTCAAACAAAGAGTTTAACTAAAATTTTTATCTTTAAAATTCCTAGAAAAATTTAAAAGTTTAAACCACAAAAATTAGCATGAAAAATCAAACTTTATTCTCTTCAAAAGTTTAAATTTGTTAATCAAAATATTAAATATAATTATTTGGTGGATGTAGCTAGAATATAATATCATTTTCATGTTAGAATTTTGGCTTTTGTTTACTTGAGTCATTTGCTAAATTGAGCTTTTCATATATTTTAATATATTTTAGCAAGATTCATAATTATATTAACTGAAATTAATAAAAAAAATTAGACAAAGACTCAAATAATGAAATTAGAAAAACCAAAACTCATTCAAAATAATTAAAGAATCATTTTTTCTCTAAAATGTGTATTAATCCATTCAAAATTATTAAATTAAAATTTATCAAAGATCTTTGTATCACAATAATTTTTTTCTTAAATTTTTTTATTACATAACCAACAAAAGATATTATATCCTCCTATATATTAAACCAAAGTACACTTAAGTAAATTTTGCTTATGTGTCACTCATATAAGAACTTTTAAAATTAATCTTATAATTTGATTGGTTGAAAGATTTGAATTTTTATTTTTATTTTGATTTAATTAATTCATCTCTAAATAAACAAATAAGCCATGAACTACTTAAATCCACTTGCCAAACATTCTTCTTAAATCTACAATTTTTAAGAATATTACCAAACATTAGATTATTCTATTTATATCTAAATTTTAAAATTATCATATAATACACATTTAAATTATAAAATTAAATATGTACTTAAATTTACCTAAATAATATAATTCGGAAATTGCTATGTAATATTTTATTTTATTTTTTGGTTTTACGAGATTATCATATAATATATAGGTCTAAATTATCACATTTTAATAATTGTAGGCATATGATTATCATGAAACAAAAATATTTAAATTTAAGCACCGTTTTTGAATTATCAAATTTTTAAGATGAAACAAAAATACAAATTTGATCACCATCTTTGAATTATCATATATATGAAAAAAATATATACATTATAAATCGAAAACATGTTATGTACATTATAGATGTGTGAGCTCAAGTATTATTTTAATTTAAATCACATACACCGTTTTGTGGGATAATTTTATATTCTCACATATTTTAAACATACATATTTAATAAAGTCATAAAAGTATATTAGTGTATAAAGTTATATAATTCTAAAATAACTAATTTTTCTTCTTTAGAATACGAAATTATAAATTGCCTTGTTAACTTTCCTTCTTTAGATAAATTTATTAACTTGAATAAGAAAAAAAATTGCATCCTTTAACTTTAGCGGATTTTTTTATTATTGTCAAGTATTTTTCCTTTTAGGTATGGATTCATTAACTTGAATAGGAAAAAAGTCATTAACTCCATTAAGTCATAATTACAAGGCATTCAACTTTTACGGTTTAAGGACATTCCCTATAAATTCGATTAACAAATATAGAAAAGGATAATTAATCATCGGGATAAATTTGGAAATAATTTTGAAAATGTCTTGACTTCCAAAATTATTGAAATATATAAATATGGGTGGTTGTAACATATGAAAAATGCAAGATCGAACTTATCATCTACCAAGTAAAAAAAATAACCCAATGTCGTTACTAAAAATTGATATTTCATCTATGATCTTAAACCATTTCTACGTAGTAATTGGAGCATAAACGTGAAAGTACTTCGTGTTTGGTGTCAATATTATTCATCTGGTGAAACCCTCGAGACTATTTTTTGCAGAAAAAGGTATATTTAAATGTCTATATTTTTAATATTGCATGCATGTTAAATACTTACTTGCATGCACGTTACAAAATTTAATCTTTTGTTTTACACTTAAGTTATATATGAGTAAGATCTGAGCGACGAGTTATATATTTATTAGATTATTAAAAAACGTTCAAACATAATCTGTGTTATTATTATAACAACATAATATTTGTTGTACCTATATTATTTGTTATTCATTATTTCAGGGTGATAAAATACATGCAACGATTTCTTCAACATATGTCCAAAGATTCATATAGTTTTTGATTGATAATCAACGTTGGTTTCATGTTAAGGGATTTGATGTCGTTGATGCATATCCAATAACCTGAACCATTCCACATGAATTTAAAATATTACTTAGAGAAGATACTTTAATTGTAGGAGTTTTAATCGAGAATAATAACTCTATTTTTTAATTTTGTAGATTTTTATGAGCTCATGGATATCACATATGATACAAGTGAAATGTTTTGTAAGTGTAACAAAATAATTAATAGTCGGCAGTTTAAATGGTAGATTGTTTAATCATACTTATTTTAAACATTATTTTTTAGATTTGCGAAAGTTAGATTTGTTTGAAAACTTGAAGAAAAGTATAAGCCAAGCACTTTAGTTGTTCAATATTTTTTTTTCTTTTCATATAAATCAATAAAAAGTGTCATTTTTATTTTATATTTATATAAGGTTGAAGACAAGAAAAATAAGAAAAAAGAAGATGGTGATCAAGTTGAGGAATCAGAGGGACAAATGATTAGCTTTGATAGTTATTAGTCTTGTATGCATCTTCCCGACAATGTATTGAGAGTTGTGACGATGATTATTACCCAACAAATGATACTGATACTAAGCATCATATAAATGCTATGTCTCTTTACGACATTTACATTTTGAATTTTTTTATTCATTAAGTATTTTTTTCGTTCATTAGATGCATAAGAATTATGTTTATGTATATATCGCTTATATACAATTTTTTAATAATCGTGTTTTTATTGATGATTTTTATGGTTATATTTTATATTGTATTTTATATATATATATATATATATATATATATTGCTCATATTTAACTTTTTCACTCGTAAATATGTTTAATGGTGAAAGAAACAAAAGAAAACTAGATTGACAAAGTGGATAAGAAAATATTAAATGTTGTATCGTGCTATTCTTAGCTAACAAAAATGGATTACATACATATGGATTTTTAATAAAAGCAATAGATATTTGCTTTAAATCAATAAAAGTAAAATGAAGTATTAATTTAAAAAAATAAATTTCAATTTTTTTTATAACCGAAAGATTTTTTGTAAAATTAATTTTACAAATTCGTAAATTGACATCTATTGTCGATGAATATACTTATATTAAAAATATGTTTAATTGATAAGTATTTGAACATCTTCTCTTATGAGTTTAGAAGTCTAATTCAGTTTCCAAATTTTTATTTATTTTTATAATTTTAAACAAGATGTGTTCCTCAAGTATATACCAATAAAATAAGATGGATATCGATACACATATTAGTTTGTATTTATAAAAAAAAAGTTCAGTTATTTCATGTTGCGATTAATAGTTTGGATAATGTACGTCAAAATCCTATATACTTTGCACCAGAACTATCTTCTTTATCTGTTGCATTTTTTGTTTGATCAAAATTTATTTACTAAATTTTTATGTTAAACATGTCTTAAATAAAAATATTTTTTAAAAATAATTCACGAGAGAATGATGTTAATCAGTTCTTTTAATTATAGCTTATTTATAAAATAATGTAGTTGAGTTGATTGGGTAAATTAAGTAGGTAGATGCATGATCATCTTATACTGTTTTCTTTTTAAAAAGTAAAATATATATAATATGTACTTCGAATTATAAAATATTTTGAATCAAAATCATCTTATATCAGTTTAAAAATTATAGATCATAAAATATTAAATATTTAATGTTGCAAAATAAATAAAATCATGGAATTTTCCATAAATGATAAAAAAAATTTGAAGAAAGTTAATATATAGATTTAATAGAAAAATTATTCCTTGTTTAAAATTCACAAAAATTTTCATATTGAAAACTATAAATATATTAATTCATATTGTCTGTTTTTCTAAATCCATTATATATTATATACAATATTTTTTAGGTATACCTTAATTCATATTGATTCTTACATAGAAAGTAAAATAGTCATCGAAATAATCAAAATCATACATATCACCATATTTACACGAAGTTTAATCTTACATACTCTACATTAAATTATTGATATTTTTATTTAATTTGATTTTTTGCATGTTTATATTGATTTTTGTTGTGTTGTGTATTAAATGTTTGATGTACAAACTTGATTTTTTTTTAACTTGATCTAAAAGACAATTTAAGTAGAAAATAATTTAAGAAAATGGGTAAAATATCAAATCTTTACATTCAACATTTTAAAATTTTTTTGTATATTTGATAGAAACCTTACAATGGTTTTTTCATTTAGAAAATGTTTTCTTTACTGAGTAATTACTAACCAAGCAATTGAAAAATTTTTCATTTTTAATTTAATAGATTAGAAAATATATAACAATAAAATCACATTTTAGTTATTATAAATAAAAAATATATAACAAATATTATATATTTTACTATGATAAGTAAACATAAAAATATCACATTATAGTTAAATCCTTCATATAATACTCTTATCTAACGGTGGACGCTCGAACGAGTGTTCATGTATCCGTTTGAGTTCAGTTGGATTAGTTCGGGTTACGAATTTTCGAGGCTAGATGTTTAAGTTCTATTCGGTTCATATCTTTGCAGGTTTGATACACATTTAAATCATATAGAAAAATCCAAATATACCTAAAAACCTTAATAACCCAATTTTTAGGATAATTCGGATATTTTCAGGTACTTTAAATATTTTGGATATTATAACTAAAATAACTCATATATTTAAGTATATAATTATAACTTAAGATTCTCGAAATATTTTGATTCGTGCTGAAATCGGTTTTGGTTTTTTGTTTATTGAATTTTTGCATCCATACAAATATTTTATCGATTTCAGTTCAGAATTAATATCATTTTTTTGGGTCCGACTCACTTTGATTCTTCATATTCAAGTACTTTTCGACCTCTATTTACACCCGCGAATTCGCGGACATCACCTAGTATAGGTTAAAACCTACATGTAAACAGTGAACAACATTCTTTAAAGATATTTTAACACCGTTCGTAGGACATAATGTATATTTATGTAATATGAGAAGCACTATGAATAAAAAAAATTAATGTCATAACATATTAGAAGACTGGAAGATGAAACAGATGATGAAAATAAGACATAATTAAAAACTTAGTGAAATATTTTTTTTGAAATAGAATACAAAAAGATTTAGAAAATTGTTGATATTTAGAAAATTGTATATTTATCTAATTGATTTCATTTTGACATAGTTAATATAAAGTAAAAGGAGAGATGAAAAGACATGAAATATATGTATTCTTAAGTATAAATTTTTAAAAAAATTATGATGTGTATTAATGTTTTATTTTGATTGGCCTATCATTTTTAATTTTGTGATGATGTGTCAGTTTCTCATGACAAAAAAAAACTTATGTGTCAACACATGGAGAGACATTTGTGTTATTATAGTATTGATTAGCGGACCACAATCGAAATTAAAATTTGATAAATTAATCTAGAGTCTTCGATTGGGAGAGAGTGTAAATCCTCCAACTATGTGTTCTTTCTTTTCTCCTCTTCCAAACACGTGTCAGTCTTGCGTTGGCTCCGAAATAATGGTTGACACAATTTCCAACTCCGCTTCTTCACCCTGCTCTGCCGCATCTAGCCGAACCGAAGCAAACTTCGCAATCCCGGCAGACTATGCTACTTCGCTATTTCGTAGCTCGGACCATCGGGTCTTTTCCTCTCCACGCCTTTGAAACATATCAGTCCTTCTTCTGAATTTGACAACAAACGATCTCAAACTCTCGAATAGAATTTTGCTCTAGGTGGCAACAAAGCCTTCTTTTGTCAAAGAGCCTCTTTTAACTCGTAACATTTAAAAACGAGTTGTAAAAGCACGATTAATACACTATTCCGACAAAGAAAGAGATTTTGAAGAACAAAATAAAATAAAAACTGAAGAAAAAGTAAGAGAAAGAAAAAAACCACAAACTTTGTCTGATTCAAATCTAAACTTGAATCAAGGCATCATTAACTAGAACATAGAACTAACAAAACAATCGAACTAATCGGATTATGAACCGCAATAAACGGAGATTCACCGAATATATAGGAAGTTATTTATATTACACACCGATTGACGGAGACAAAACAAAAAAACAAAATGAAACCGGTCTGGCAACCCGCTATCGGAGATTCTTCAATGATAGCTGTGAAAAATCAGAAAAAAGGGAGAGACAAATAGGAGAGATAACCATAGGTTTCGAGGGATTTTATCATTAAATTTTGAGACTTGATGGATTAGTATGACTAGTATAAATAAAATTCGACATTTTTTAGGTTGGATTTTCGGGTTCAATAGCATAGCTTTTTCTGATGAAAATCAAACCGGGAAGCAAAACAAACCGGGGTTTTCGTGTAAACTGAACCGGATATGTCAGTGAAGAAGCAAGAGCTTTTGATTTACATCTTCTTCTTAAAACCCTAAAACCTCAGAACACAGAAGCCATTTCGTCTGTTTCTTTTTTCTCTTTATAGTTTTTTTAGTCACCGGAAAAAATGTACTGGTTGATTCTCCGGGAACGATGTGGATCATTCACAGGAATGTCGTGGAGCCGAATCTTCTCTCGAAACATGGGTGGTGGTCCGAGAACCTTCCCGGGTGGTCTCAACAAGTGGCAATGGAAACGTATGCACGAGAAGAAAGCCAGAGAGAAAGAGAGCAAGCTCTTGGATCAAGAGAGACAGCTTTACGAGGCTCGTATCCGTTCTGAGATCCGTGCTAAGATGTGGGGAAATCCCGATTCCGACGAAAAACCGGCGAATTCGAGTCAGAGTCACGGACCCGTGAGCCCGAAAGAGCATATAAAATCCTTGGCTGATCGGTTTATGAAGGCTGGTGCGGAGGATTTGTGGAACGAAGACGATGGGCCTGTTAAGAAATCGGATCAAGGGCCAAGATTATATCGCAGGGACTGTGGACGCTCAGGTTCGAATTCGATTGGTTTTTCTTCTTCTTCGCCTGTTGATCTGAGGAAATTCGTTTCTGAGACCTGTCCTTCTATGGGTAATGGTCGGATTTTCGATCGTAGCAGTAGAGGGTTTTCCACTATGAGTAGAGGTAAATTTAAGAGAAATGAGAGTTCTTGTGATGAAGGAGATGACTTCGATTCGAGCAAGTTAGATACTTTGAGTCCTTTCTCTACTAAATTTTCTGGCAAGAAGGAGAAAGTGAAGAGCTCGCGTAATGTTAGTGGAGTTATTAGGAACAAGGGTTTGTTTGGTCCAAGAAAGTTTAGGAAAAATGATAGCTCAACTGAAGAAGATTCTGAGGAGGAAAACAAAGACGAAGGCCATGGAAAGATGAA
The DNA here is from genome assembly GCA_900406275.1 of Anastatica hierochuntica. NCBI lineage: Eukaryota > Viridiplantae > Streptophyta > Magnoliopsida > Brassicales > Brassicaceae > Anastatica > Anastatica hierochuntica. The sequence continues at coordinate 14,550 of OVAN01004468.1, forward strand.
AGGTTGGATGGATTTAAGGAAAACCGGAAGCAGCGCGTCCTTAGGAAACCACGATATCAAACTCACGAAAAGAGTAAACCGTACTGTTACCGAAGAAGAGCTTTATCCTCCCTTGGATATCAACGTAGTTAGAGAAGATCTCAGTAGAAGAAAATCTGTGGCAAATGCAATGGACGAGAATCAAGAGCCCCATGACTCGATATACAGCGGGAAAAGGTATATTAACACACTGTTCAAGGCTTTTAATTTGTCAAATTTGGAACTTGATGTGCTCTTTCTTGCAGATTTGATGAGACTAATATATCTCCGTTGACTCTAAAGGTGCTTTCTTCTTCTGGCATTGTTAAGATGACTAGAGTACAAGATGCTACTCTCTCCGAGTGCCTTGACGGTATATATATATATATATATTCTTCTTCTTCATTCCTTATTCCGCTTCTATTCTCTATTTTGGTTTTAATTTCTCCTCTTGGCTCAAAGAATTATCATTTGACAAACGATTATCCTTCATGTAAAGCAGGTAAAGATGCGTTAGTTAAAGCCAAAACCGGGACTGGAAAAAGCATGGCCTTTTTGGTATTTTACAATGACTTGCCCCAATATCATGGGCATTTAGCTTTTGTTGTTTCTTTAGATTACGCTGTTAGATTTAAAAACAGCTTCCTACAATTGAAACAGTTCTGAAAGCTATGAACAACAGGAACAATGTTCACAAAGTTCCTCCGGTGTTCGCTCTTATCCTCTGTCCCACAAGAGAACTTGCAAGCCAGCTCGCTGCAGAAGGCAAGGCTTTACTCAAATACCATGACGGAATCGGTATTCAAACTCTGATAGGAGGTACCCGCTTCAAACTTGATCAGCAACGCCTGGAATCCGAGCCTTGCCAGGTTTGATCGATCATGATTCTTGATTTACAAGAATTGTTTGTATTATATAGCTCACGACGTGGTTACTCTTTTTACTGTTCACATCTTGTTGTAGATACTAATTGGAACTCCGGGAAGACTCTTGGATCATATAGAAAATAAGTCTGGCTTGACATCGCGTTTGATGGCCCTTAAATTGTTTATTATCGACGAGGCTGATCTCATGCTAGACTTAGGATTTAGGAGAGATGTCGAAAAAATCATAGATTGCTTGCCTCGTCAAAGACAATCTCTTCTCTTTTCCGCAACCATTCCAAAAGAGGTAGGATTTCTGAATAACTACTAACTTCAGTGTTTTCTTTACCTTGAAATCAACGCGAAAAACACATGGGCTTTAAACCGGTTAGTGCAGGTCCGTCGAGTATCTCAGCTTGTTTTGAAAAGAGATCACTCATATATCGACACAATTGGTCTTGGTTGTGTAGAGACGCATGATAAGGTCAAACTTAAACTCTTCTTTTTGTCTTAAAACCTTGATCATGAATCTGGTTATTGAGTTTCTTGCTTTGGTTTCTCAGGTGAAGCAATCTTGTATTGTTGCTCCACATGAATCCCATTTCCACTTAGTACCTCATCTGCTGAAAGAGCATATAAGCAACACAGCTGATTATAAGGTAAAACAAACCTGGTAAAAAGATAATTGTCTTCTCTTAACTATTATCTTTACCTTTACCGTTCTCTTAACTATCCAATTTCATTCTCTCAGATAATTGTGTTCTGTTCAACTGGTATGGTAACATCACTGATGTATACTCTGCTCCGGGAAATGAAATTGAATGTTAGGGAGATTCACGCTAGAAAACCTCAGCTCCATAGAACACGTGTATCAGACGAGTTTAAAGATTCGAAAAGACTGATTCTTGTCACATCTGATGTGTCTGCTCGTGGAATGAACTATCCCGATGTTACTTTGGTTATTCAGGTTAAGCATAAAAAGTGGAAAAAAGTTCATATCAAGAACAGTCTCTTATATATGATGTAACCAATTTTGAACTCGTTACTCTATTGTTGGTAGGTCGGTATACCGAGTGATAGAGAACAATATATACATAGGCTTGGTAGAACAGGAAGAGAAGGCAAAGAAGGGAAAGGATTGCTTTTGATTGCGCCATGGGAGAGATATTTTCTTGATGAGCTTAAGGATTTGCCTCTCGAACCAATTCCAGTTCCGGATCTTGATTCCAGAGTGAAACTTGAGGTGTGTTTTGAATTTTCTTTTCTACTCCATACCGGAGTTTTTTTTTGGTTTGCTGCCAGGTGACATTGAGGAGGATTATTGTTTTTTGTGACCAGGTTGATCAGTCAATGGCTAAGATTGATACAAGTATTAAAGAAGCAGCGTACCATGCTTGGCTGGGTTATTACAATTCGGTTCGACAAACCGGTAGAGATAAAACCACGTTGGCTGAGTTAGCTAACAAGTTCTGCTATTCTATTGGTTTAGAGAAACCTCCTCCTTTGTTCCGCAGAACCGCGGTTAAGATGGGTCTCAAAGGTATCTCTGGTATTCCAATCCGAAAGTAAACCGAACCTAAGTTTTGATGACTACATTTGTTGTGAACTGTGGTATATTAGATTGTTATTGATTGGACCAATGAGTCAAATTTGTTTGTTTGAATACTGAAAAGTCATGGAGGCATGATCATGACCAAACACAGAGCTTCAATACAAGTTTTTTTTTGCTGAATTCAAGAAATTGAAAAATCCCCATAACAAAACAAGACTGCAATAAGTCTCATGATACTTTTTGAATCATTTAAGAAATCAAAATCAAACAGCAAGACACATGAGTAGTTTCTTTACCTTAGTATGAGGCTTCAGAGTTTTTCCAGCCTCCATAAGACTCCTCTTCAAACCCCCTGCTTCGGTTTTCCTAACAATCACCATCAAAAAAAGGCAATTTGTTCTTCAGTTTCTCTACTTAACATTTGTAAAACGGCAATTTAATGTTTATACCGAGGGTTTGAAGGAGACTGCGATCCAGATCTCGCCTTTGAACTCTTCATTTTTCACCACATTGTATGCAGTTGGTGGGATTTGTCCTTCCAAGAAAACCGGCTCCAATGGAATGCTGCATTGTTTCAAGAAAGCATATAATGTATCTCCTTAGGTTCTTCTAAAAACAAACTTGTTATATCGATTGATTATGGTTAGTTAAGGATCTTACGTTGCTTCACCGACCATATCATCCTCTGTACAGACATCTTTGTCAAAGATTTTAGCTTTTAACTCAGTAGTTCCTTCAGAGACAGAGAAGATAAATGTCTCATTCCATTCCGGAGTTGTCCCTTGTCCTGCAAGAATCATAATTTTTCTTCTTCAAACAAAAGAACCTATTGTGATATATTTCTAAATGTCATTTGGAGTGATCTTGATTGCAAAAAGATTACCTGATGCGACACCGCTCTTCCGTTCTTGAGTTCGACAAGTGAAAAGCACATAAGGATCCATGTTATCTGTTCATAAGTTCAGTCAACGAATTTGCAATTGATCTTGGATAGGATATGTCCAATAAAGAAATGCATCACTCTCGATGATATTAATCTTGAAACTAATCAAGATTTACATCTACAATAACCATCAATTAGACTAGATGATTAGAATAAAATATTTACATAAAACTCAGTGTTAATCTATGATCGAACTTTCATAACATGGATTCACATTTTTAGACGCAGAAAGTTCAGATACATTTAAACACATGCATATATATATATATATATATATATGTGCATTTTGGATATTTAACACGTCTAAGACAAAACCCATCAACAATATTACAAAATGGGTTCTAAAAGATTGAGAGAAATAGAATCAGATTATTGAAGACAAATAACAAAATCGAAAAGCTTACTCAGAAAATCAGTGTCCTCAAGACCTTTGGCGCTGACAAGAACAACTTCAAGCGTTCCATGAGGCATTCTTTTTTGCCTTTTGTCTCCTTATTCTCCGAGAAAAGAAACCGAAGATTCAGACCCCAATAGGGAGATGCGAGTCTTTATATCTGATTGGTTGGATTCTTTTAAAAATAAAATTATATTTTTGTCAACTCTCCTGAAGATCGTTTTCTGCACGACAATATTGAAATATTTTGAAAATTTGAGATTTTAGCTGTATCTGCCCCACTCTGCCAACTCTTTGCACTTTTTTTATTTATTTTTTTTGTAAATAACTTTTGACTTTAATTAAAATGGTTCAGAAATCCAAATCGGAGAAGTAGTGTTTACCTACCTAATAGCATGTCTTAGGGTATATGCATTACCTGCTAACATATCCACTTTATCATCTAAACTTTGAGGAATAAACGAAATGTGGAAAAAATGGAAATTCCTTTTATTCTTCTCAATCTCCTTTAGGTAAGGTTGGAACGCTGGCCAGTTTTGCAACGATATCACCATCTTTACCAACTCGGTTTTATCTGATGTAAAGGTCACACTCGTCTTCTATTGTGATATCATAAAGTGCATAGCCTAAATAAGAGCTTCGACCTCGACATGTAGTGGTGAAATGCATCTTCGCACGTTCCTTGCTTATGTATCTATTCGTTCCGATTCCTCGTGATAGCAATGCCAATTCATCCCTGAAAAAATGTCTGACGCCTTCCAAGAATCGTCGACCTGACAAATTTATATAGAGAAATTCGTATGAAGCATAGTCAGTGCTAACGACATTACTTGTGGGGTCTCCGTTCCTGTTTCCTCCACATGAGCGATCTTCCAGAGAGTAGCCTCTTTTTCCGCCTAACCCAAAACCTCTTCAGGGTCCTTATCAAAGTTATTGAATACCTTGTCGTTTCTCGCTTTCCATATACCAGAGTATCCATGGAATATTACAAGCGATGACCTCAAATCGGACCCGCCAGAAGTGATAATCCGGGTTAGTATATACTGATAGTGTTGGGAACACTTACGGAGTCAAAGGTACTGTCAATAAAGTCGAAACCTGAACCGCTGATGGACATTAAAAAAATACATGGTTTACCGTTTCTTTCTCTACTCCACAACGGACACATTTTGTATCCCAATATATACCCTGCTTCCTTAGATTAGCGTTAACCGATATATATCCTGTTAGGATTTGCGATATGAAATGTCTTAATTTTGCTGGGCACTCTAGCTTCCAAATTTTTTCTATAAATAGGCGTAAAATAAAGTCCATGTATGTGTCCATTGTAAGTCTTAAAAATCCTCTCATGTTCCACACAGTACCCCGATTTGACCATGTATTTTCCTGATCTAGTGAAGTACCACCCAAATAAGTCTAATCGAAAAGAGGGAGGTTTTGGTATGCCACAAATAATCTCCACATCATCCGAAGCTATAATGTTTTGACATGCGTCTAGGTGCGGAATAATATCTGAACATTATGTAACATTTAGAATTCGAAACGACTTTTTAAGTATAGGTGCGAAATGACTTTTTAAAAAGTAGTAACGGAAAAATTATTAAATTGTATTAAAATAATGTAAGAAAAATGTAAGAGTTGTGAGAATGTAATTAGAGGAATATAAATGATAAAAAGGAAATGATAATATGATTGTAGTTAGCTTATTTTAAAATAAGAGAAATGTTAAAAGACATAGTAAAAGGCTCATACACTATTTAAAATTGAGAGATGCATTGGTTGAAAGATTAAGAAGTGAGAGTTATGTAAAGCTCATGAATTTATATAGTTAAAAGATCTTTTCTCGGTATCATGTTATCTCTAAAGGGTATAATATTAAAATGTCAAGAGAAAAAAAGTTTAATGATGAATTTGCGCACGCGCACGCGAATGCGCACACGCACGCGCATGCGCACGCGCACGCGCACACATATTTAACATAAAAAGATATTTTAGTAGCTTTAATATCGATGTAATAAAATATATGTTGAAATATATAAAGCATATGCGTGCATAGCGAAAATTAAAAATCTAGTATCATGTAGATTTCACAGGACATCATTTTGCACTTTTCTTGGCCAAAGAAAAGAAAAGAACAAGTGAAAAACAAGTGATAATGTACTTAATTTAATGGGCAGAGAACACAAACTATTGGCACATTCATACCTTAACTTGAAAGTTGCACACCCTACCTTTAGTGGGAAGCCTAAGCATAACTGACAGTTGCAGAGTAAAAGAATACCTTGAAATTTTTGTTAGATTTATTTAATCTTTAAAACTATAATTTATATCAGTTTCTGATTGATAAGAATAAAAGTGAATGCGTACATGATGAATACATTGCTTAGGATGGTAGGAATGAATCTTTCAAAACAAACCTTGAATTTAGTTCTTTGGTGATAGGGATGTAGAGAGTTTTTTTTTAAATTTTCGGTTAGGATTGCTTTAGGGAACATAACCCTCTATTTATAGAGTATTAACCTCTAGTTATGCCGCTCATCAAACTAGAAATTATCAAAGGTATCCACACATTAATGTTTCATAACACTTATGCCCATAACATTTTCTTTATCACAAAGTGACCACTACAAAATAGGCTAATTAATTAATGGCATAACACAAATAACCTTCACATATATGACCCCACTTAACGATTCTTACAATCTCCAAATGGGTCATTGATGTATTAATATTTTATGGGTTTCTACTTATGTTTTATTCGAGAATAATGGTGTTTTAATATGTATTTGGTTCTTTTTAGAGTCGTTTTGCGTTCTTTGTTGTCTTTTAAGGTTATAGGTTTGATGTGCGGAAAAGAACACATATGGATGTCATTTGAGAGCTTAAAGTGAGCGTTGGACATACTGATAGGGATCGAACAATCCCTGTCATGGATCGAACGATCCTTGTCACGACGCATACCGACTTGAATCGAACCAAAATCAAAAACGAAAGACCCAAATATATGTTTAAACATCTAGAATCGTGTTTTTCTTTCCATTATGTTATTTTCTGAGTTTTGGAGCAAACATTGATCTTTGAGAATCCTAGGGAGACGAATTCAACACCGTACTCTATTGAGAAAAATTCTGAACCCTTTTCTCCTTTTTTATTCAATACATTATGTCTTTCTCTATTTCATCTTGTGTTGTCTTGATTTCCATGAGTGAGTAGTATCATTAGTTGGGTTTTGGATTCTCACAAAGGGTTTTTAAAGCTGAAATTGGCATGATCACACATTTTCTAATATTAAGTTATTTCACGCGCCGAAAGTGTTCAATGAAATGTTTGAATGAATGTTAATGAGCAAATTGTGAACTTATCAAACCTGTTAGAATGCATGTTTAAGATTTAAAACCCAACGGAAGTTAGTGTCTATGATCCTAATGATGTATTCGTATTTTATCGGTTTTTACTATTGTTTTATCCGAGAAAAGTTAGTATTTTAATATGTATTTGAGTATTTTTGGAGTCGTTTTGTGCTCTTTAGTGTTTTTATAGGTTATAGGTTCTATTTGCGGAGAAGATTACATTTTAGATGGTTTCTGAGAGCTTGAAGGAAGCATCGTTTAAAAATTGAAGTGCCTTACCAGATGGACAAGGATCGACCGATCCCTACTGAGGGAGTGGCCGATCCATGTCATGATGCAGACTGACTAATTTTAAACCAGGACCAAATCTAAAGACCGAAACACATGTTTTAATACCTAGACTCGACTTTCATGTTTCATTATGTTATTTTCTAAGTTTTTGAGCAATTAGAGAGCTTTGTAAACCTAAAGGAGACGAGTTTGAATCTATACTTTGTTGAGAAGAATTCTAAACCCTTCACTCTTTAATTTGGTTTCAATACATTATGTCTCTCTTTGACTCATCTTGTGTTGATTTTATTGCCATGAGTGAGTAGTTCTAAAGTTGGGTTTAGGGTTTCTCACATAGGGATCTCATGATTCAGTGATTGTTAGGTTGTTAGATTGGAGATCTTCACTTAGCATTGTTCTTTAGGCCTAAATTAGTTTGGTCACCTAGTTTATGATATTAGGATATTTCACACACTGAAAGTGTTTGATAAAATTCATGAATGAATGTTAAGTGAGCAAATTATCTTAGACCAACAAAAGTTGATGTTTAAGCAATTTGTGAACAAATAAATCTTGTTAGAATGCATGTTTAGGATTTGAAATTCAAAGAAAGCTAGTCTCTAAGATCCTTAAACATAGAGAATTAGCGCTACGGAAGTAGGTTAGTTCTATTTTTTTGAAATGAGTTCTAGATGGTTCTTAACCGTTTCCCCATCAATAAATCTACAGTCTTGATGAAATGATTTCCCTGAGAATACCATGTGTCCAACGTTTTTCTCAGTTTTTACAAACCAACTCGTTTACTTGCTTTCTGTTTGCTTGATTTTGATTTTAGCATCTCCAACAAACTCTTCTTTTTCGTCTCAGCCTGCGTTTGATTCGTCGATTTTAGTGTGATCATTGGTCTCTGTGGATTCGATCCGATCCACTACAACGTGCATATCTTTGTGTTTCTAGTTGTTATTCGGGTGAAAAACTGAGCTATCAAGTTTTCTGGCGCTGTTGTTGCGGACCATTTAGTCATCTTAGAGCTTTGGATCATAGCGTGTCTAAGGAATACGTTTTTCATTGTTTGATCTTTTATTTTTCTTCTTTTTTTGTGTGCTTTCTGGTGCATGAATATATCTCACACTAGGAGCCAAGGATCCATCAATCTACTACCGTTTGAGCAGGAGATTGGCAGACTAGAGAGATGAGATAAGAAAGAGAGGCACTTGAAGCTACTATGGAATTTGAAACTGAGATTGAGATGGGTGATAACCAGGAAAACCTTAGAATTCAGGGTGATCCAGAACTTCAAGAAGTCCATCAGGGACTCATTCCACCTATTTTGGGTGGAAACAATGCTGCATATGTGGGGCAGCTAGGCGCTAATCACAATTCGCCTCAACCAAGGTTGATTTTGGCGCACTATGACACTCCCGAAGTGTTCTACGCGGATCGAACTGGGATCCGCCCACCTCCAATTGAAAGGAGGAACTTTGAGATCAAAATTGGTCTCATCAACTTGGTGCAGCAAAACCAGTTTCACGGGTTAGCTAACGAGAACCCAATGTACCATATGGAGAAATTTGAAGCCATATGCAGCATTATTCGAACTAATGGGGTGCCTGAAGATGCTTTGAGGTGCAGAATTTTCCGCTTGTCTCTCGAGGATATAACCACTTGATGGTTGAATTCCCTAGTACCCGAATCTCTCACTACCTGGGAAGAGACGAAGGCTGCTTTCCTGGGACATTTATTCACTAAGTCTGTCCACTTTCTTAAGGAAATTATTGCTAGAATCAGACAGATAACTAAGAGAGGTTTTACGAAGCTTGTGAGAGATTCAAGGAGTACATGGCAGATTGTCCACTTCATGGGTACACGGTAACACAGACGTCAATCTTCTGAACATCATCTATAATGGCATCGATGAAAAGTACCAGAATGCGAAGGATACATCCAGAAATAGCAATTTCATGACCAAGACAGTCGAAGAGGCTTATACGTCGATTGAAAACATGGCGGCTAGCCAAGCATATCGCATGTATAAGTATGATCACGGTAGAAGAAGCGTAACAGCTGATACTAAGAGAATTGATGATTTGTATACAAAGCTTGATGAGTTGATGTGAAGAGAGCATAAGGGAGTTCACTTTGTTGGTGAGAAAAATGATGGGTAGTTGCTCCAAGAGTAGAAGCTTTGACAGATGTATCACGAGTATGTTGCTGAGGAGACCAATGGTGAACATTTCGACGTGAACTACATTGGAGGATAAGGAAACTACAGGAATAGAGGTTTCAATCAACAAAACCAGTTCCATAACCAGAGTGTGTTTAGTCTACGATATCAAAGTAAGAATCAGACTCAAGGAAATAACTTAGGCAATAGTGGTTTCAGACAGAAGTAATAGTATGGTTCAGGTAACTACAGGAATAACAAGCAGTTCGGGTACCAGAATCAAAATCAAGAAGCATCGTCCACATCTTCCCAAGACATTGAGCTAAAGCAAATGATGAAACAACTGGTGGAAAGTAAGCCAAAATTGGTTGCGGACATAAATCAGAAGGTTGTCAGCATGTATGGTGATCTCAACGAGAAATTCGAAGCATTGAGCACGCATATGAAGTTGCTTGCAACTCAGGTTGCTCAGACTTCTACAGGGAACTGGGCACCATCGGGTGTTATTCTAGGCAAGCCGGAGAAAAACCCCAAGGAGTATTGCAATGCTATCACTTTGCAAAGCGGAAAAGAAGTCCAAATCTCTTCTAACAGCCGGACAAGGATCGACCGATCTTTGTCCAAAAACGCTTTCATCGATTCTAACAAGTGAGACAAGGATCAACCTATCCTTGCTGAGGTAGCGGTTGATCCATGTCCTAACGTGAATGCATCCTCTGTTGATAAAACGAAGCAGTTAAATTTCGGGGATGAGTATGTACCTCCCTCCACCTTATGTTCCCAAGCCCCCATACCCTGGGAGACCCCGTCAAAAAGTCAAAGAGCGTGAATACGAAAAGCTGAAGAATCTTGAGGGAGGATTACACGTTCGGTTGCCTTTCGTCGAGGCAGTCAATGTGGTATTTTCTCTTAAGAGGTACATGAAGGATATTCTCTCAAACAAACTGACTATAGAACATGGAGTTTTGATGCTTACTATGGAGTGTGTTGCGGCTGTGCATAATATCACATCTAAGAAGCGGGAGGATCCTGGACCTTTCTTGCTGTCGTGCAGGATGGGATCTCTTACTTTTGAGAGATGTCTCTCCGATTTGGGGTTAGGTGTTAGTGTCATGCCTTTTTCTGTGTCTCAGAGGTTGAATATGGTCTATTATAAGCCTACTAGGATGTCTCTTGTATTAGCTGACTGATCAATTTGAAGGCCAGTGGGCATTCTCTACAACATTCCAGTAAGAGTTGGAGAAGGCTACATATACACTGATTTTATAGTCTTGGAGCTTGAATAAGAACCCAAGGATCCTATAATCATGGGTATATCATTCTTATCTACTGCTAGAGCCATGACTGATGTACATAACGGTCATATTGATCTTAACCTCGTGAAGTTGACTATGAGATTCAATATTGAGAAGTCTATGCAAAACCCCACCTGATGGAGACACTTTCTGGGCTGATACACTCACTGACATGATTGAAGATTCTGCAGAAGAGTTGTACATGGAGGACCCCTTGCGAGTTACTTTGACTCATACTGAAAGTGAATACGGGTTTTGAATGAAGACACATTTAAGGTTATCGCGTTGCTGAACTCGACACCAACTATCGAGAAGAAAGTCGCATACATTAAGCTCAATGAGCCATCTTCTGCGACATCACTGATGGCTCAGATTTTCACCCAAGAAATCACTGCAAGCGTACAGTTA
>OVAN01004469.1:0-25805 GCA_900406275.1 Anastatica hierochuntica
CCTTATTCATTAATAAAGAGATGGATGTTTTCCATTAGTTTCACAACAATTCTTTAAAAACTACATTTAGAGATACAAAAACTAAGTGTGATTCCAAATCCAAGACCTTATATCCTTTATAACCTGATTGATATCTTACGAAAACTAATAGTTTTGCCTGAGGTGTAAACTTACGTCTATCTTTCAGATACAAACATCCAAAACTTCTTAGAAAATCATAGTTTGGTAACTTCCCAGTTAACAATTCAAAAGGTGATTTATTTTAAAGTAAATGTGAAGGTAGGCGATTCATAAGAAAGACAAAAGTTAACACACAATCACTCCAATATTGAATAGGCACAATATATTAAAAATAGAGCTCTTGGAATGTTTAAAAGATGTTGATGCTTACGTTCTACGACTGAATTTTGTTGTTGTGTATATGCACATGAAAATAAATGAAACATGCCATGAGCTTTAATCAAATTTGTGAAAGCCAATTCAGGTGCATTATCTGTTCTAATAGCCTTTATTTTGCTATTATACTATGTAGAAACATGAGTGATAAAAGCAGGAACGTCACTTTTATTTTTCAACATGTAAACCCAAGTAACACGGGTTCAATCATCAACCACAGTAAAAAAATACCTATAACCCTCAACAGACTCAACATGAAAAGGACCCCATATATCCAAATATACTAAATCAAATGGATTATAGGCTAAATTGTTATTTCACTCATATGACAATTTTTTATTTCGCTAAAGGACAAATATCACAATGACCATGAGAAATATGTTTGAAAGAAGGTAGTAATGGAACAAGATGTTGCAATTTTATTGATGAAGGATGACCTAACCTTTGATGTCAAATGTGATTATGTCCAATAACAGAAGCACACAAAGAACCATTATGAGTAGATGATATAGAAGGGGTTACATTCTCTAGAATGTATAAATTTTGTAGAATTTTACCCTTCCCAATCATCCAGCCTCGAGTAAGATGTTGAATCAAACAACCATTAGGATAAAAATGAGTAGCACAAAACAATGATTTAGCCAAACATCTAACACTTATCAAATTAAAACAAAAATCAGGAACATGTAAGACATGATGAAGAACTAATGTGAACTGTTCATGTTTTTGTGATACGAACTCCAGTACCATTAGGCAAAGAAACTGTAACTCAAGACACATGTACTAATTCACTAAATTGCAAAATTATTTCAAACATGACTAGAAGTTCCACTATCAATAATCCAAACATCATCAGAGAGAAGTGTTTGAAGAGTGGATAAACATTGGTTTTGAAAGGTGAAGATATTATTTTGACATTTTAAACTGGTAGATGGAAAGGGAATGATACCAGAGGTGGATTGAGTTGCCATGTTATCTTATAGAAGGCTTGGAAGAAGAAGTTGTAGTTTCTTGATTTTGTATTGTCGGAGATGCCTACACATGCTGACTGAATTGAGCAATAAGACTTTGAATATGTTTTTTTGGAAAAATTCTGCAGATTCAAGCATTTCCGCCAATTGTGACTGACTCCATTCCTGGTGTTGGAAGCAAAGCTTGAGACTGGTACAGGTTAGGTGGAGCAGGATACACAATTGGATAACCATTTCCATCTGTGTGTACATTTGCAAAATGTATTTGCTTTAGAAGGATGAATCTAAATTCCTTGCTTATTTGTGTAACCTTTGGATTGATGATTCACATTATCCAGGTCCTGAAGTTTTGTACCCTGGAGGATATCCATGTCCTTTGAAGCATTTCTGTATTGTGTGTCCAAGCTTGCCACAATGTGTCCAAATAGGCATTTGATATTGCTTATTCGTATTATAAGCAGCTACATATACATTATTGTCAAGCTGTTAAAGTACCTTCTCATTATGGTAAGGACCACTCGTCTGAAACATCACATTATCAGCTCTTGTAGCAGGTATAATACCTTCTGCCTTTCATCTTGTGTCACTATATTGTAATCTTCTTCTATGGCAGATATAGGCTTTGACATCAAGATATGACACCTCGTTTGTTCATAAGCCTCATTTAAACCCATAAGAAACTTAGTAACACGACTTTGTTGTTGCAGTGCCTCCCATTTTGTAGCTGCATTACATTCACACTTTCCACAAGTGTAAACCGACAATTCAACATAGTTCTTATGCTCTTCTCAAAGTGTAACCAATTCAATACAGTAAGTACATACATCTTATGATCCTTGCTCAATCTTACTTAAGTGTAGTTCTATGTCAAACACCCTAGGAGCATCATCTTGCTTAAATCTAGATGACAAATTCTTCCGAATTCCTTTGGAAGTAGAATTGAGCAACAAACTCTGACCAATTTTCTTTGAAACCGAATTCATCAACCAAGTAACCACTATATTGATACATCTAAACTGCGCACTTGCATCACGATGACCATCAGGAGGTTTAGAGATGATATCATCTATGAAACTAAGTTTGTTCCTCACGACCTTCTCCAAAATGAAAATCAGAAGGTGTCGTTAAACGATATGAGACAAGAATCAATCCAACATGATCATTATTATGCATATAATATGGATTCTCATAGAGATCCGTCAGATTCTGCATTTGATTGTTTCGCGAGGTCGCATAAACTTAAAGATACCATTACAAATGATATTTAACAAGAATATGTGATAAAATTAGCGAAAGATTCACACACACCAGAGGTCAAAAGAAAGAAGCAAAGCAGAATAAGGTCAAAAAACATATTTGAATTGCTCCAATCAATTCATCTAGCGCCAAAACAAGAATCTCGATGAAACAAAAATGAAAAATTGAAAAACTCATGTTCGTCTCACAAATGCGGAAGAAGATTCAACTCTGATTCCATGTTAACAATGGTAAATTGGTGAAATAATGAAGAAGAATGAAGAAAGTTATTGACGAAGAAGAAGAAGAAAGGAAAAAGTAAAGTTGTTATTAGCTTTCTCAAGTATGTATTATGTACAAGTATCGTCTTAAATACAATCTACAATAGAATTAAATCGACTAACAAACTCTGGTTGAATCTCTAACAAACTCTAAACCAATTTAACCAAGTCATTAACTCCAATATATCTTTACATAATTTATCCTCGTATTCCAAATTGGTTTGCTTGTTTCTTGTTATCATATTTTTTTCCGAGTGTCATGCAAACAAGTAAATTAGTTATGTTTAGACATATATAAGTAAGGTGTTGTTCGTTAGTCATCCAAATACTTCATCTAGATGCAGATGTCGAATGATATTCGTTTGCAACAAATTATAAACATGATCTCGACGAAGTAATTGGATGCAAATCCAAACTCATCCAAAAAATCTAGATATTTTGGATGAAATTATTAATAGAGTTTGGAAGATTTTTTTCATCCAAAAAATTGTAAAAATCTATAAAACCGCCAAAAACCGCAAAATCCGACAAAACCGTAAAAACTGCCAAAATCGCAAATCTGTAAAAAAGGCCAAAACCACAAAATCCGTAAAACTGCCAAAACCACAAAAATCGCCAAACCCGTAAAAACCGCAAAATCTGTAAAAAACCGTAAAACCACAAAAACACAAAAACTGTAAAAACCCTTTAAAACCGCAAAAACGCAAAACCACAAAATCCGCCAAATCCGCAAAAACCGCAAAATATGTAAAAACCGTAAAACCCGTGAAAACGCAAAAACCGTAAAAACCGCAAAATCCGTAAAAAAATGCCAAAACCGCAAAATTGTAAAAACAGCAAAAATGCAAAAAACGCTAAAACCACAAAATCGTATAAACAGTCAAAGCCGCCAAAGCTGGAAAATAGTTATTTATGAAAGAGATGAAATTATTTCATAAAATATTTTTATAAAAATAATAGTTTGATGTATATGATTATATGAATGTTATTGTAAATGTACAAACGAACAAGCTTGCGTTAAGATATTGCATTTAGATACAAAATTCAAATGCAAAATTGAAAAGTATCTAGATACTGCAACTGAATGTTGCACGTGGATACACAAATGTAGATACACAAACGAACGGGACCTAAGTTGATCAAACTTTTTCGGAGGTACATTATCCACTTGCGACAATTTGATTAAACAACTTAATTTGGTAGTGTGCCACAATAACTGTTTTGATACTTTTTTCTTTGTTTTGTTGTTCGAGAAACAATAACCAAGTAATATCAATGCAGTGTAAGTTAGAACAATTAGAAAACGAAATGGTCATGAATCATTATGACGCTCATGAACTATGAGAAAATGGTTCTCATATATATTTATATGTACGTTGGATATCAACTGAAAAACAGAACAATCTTCTTAACTTTCCCACATAAGTATGAAATCGTGGCTTAGGAGACCTAAACTTGTAGTATATAAACATTGTTATATTGTATGGTTTATACGAAGTATTTTACCAGAGAACCCGAAGCTCTTTTCAACAGCACAACTTCTTCTGCGTTTTGTTTTCAATAGAAAAACCATTTTAGAGTATTCAATAAACAAAGATTTTAAAAGAAAAATCCAAAGTTAAGTTGATATTTACCCGATGGTACTTCTCATCTTCTTCACGGTCTATGTAAGCCAGAAGATCATCTTGTCTCATTAATGCCTCATGTAAAGCCTGAATCATCAGAGATTTTAAGAAAAATAACACAACTACAAAAGGCATTTTGCATTTATAATGAATGGAGAGAAACACAGAATTTGAGAGATTTTGTTTATTAGTATGACCTTTTTAGTAGCGATGAGCTCTGCTTCAAGCGCATTCACCCGATAAACAGCTGTATTAAGCAACTCCTCTTTCTCGCGAGGCATCTCATGTCTCTTCGAGTGAAGCGTTTCTACCTGTTTCTCAAGATCACATAGTCTGTTTACAACAGAAGAAATCAAATTTCTCTCTATGGTAATTGGAAAAGCCGGTGAAGTAGGCCGAGACTCTGTAGCCATGGGTACATCAACTGAAGGTTCAGACTGAGAGAGTGTTTTAGTCTGTGGCAGAGCCAGAGATATGAGAAGCGTAAGCAAGTTTATAATGAACGTGGTTAGCCACTTCCAGATTTGACTAACTGATCCTATTCTGCCCAAACCGGGTGTATACTCTGAACCTGCACCAGCACATTCCATTACAGCGAAACTTTATCTCGATCTAGCTTCTGATTTCCTATATCTTAGAGTATTTAGATTCTAATCTTTTACCTTCTGAAGTCTTTGGCTTTTCATTGGACATCCAAGCAACATCCACAACTTTGTCCACCATTGGTGGTGGTGCATCATACTCTGATGAATCAGCAGGATTCGATTTACCGCAGGTCCTAATCTGAAAGTAAGGTTTTGTAATTAAGCAAAGTAATCTGAATGCATACTGTGATTTCACTTCTGAACCAAGAAGCTCTTACATCTTCACAAACAGGAGTCAACTTGGGAACGTGAGTCTCCTTATTGCCTTTTGGAGAAGCCATATCTTCCACTTCGGATCCAGATTCAGCTGTCGAGGTGTCACTAACTTTTATCTGAGCCAAAGGGACACACTGTTACTTGTCAAAAAACAAATTACAAAAAGAAAAAACAAGTTTCTCAACTAAGACCAGAAGACCTTTACCCCAGAAAAAGATGGCTTATCGCATGAGGACATACGGAAATCACTGTTTAAAACCGATCTATGCCTGCAGAGTGTTCCACCACTTTGAACAAGCTACAAACGGTGAGATCAGTTAGGTAATAATATGACTAACTTTTGTGTTAATGTCATTAACATGAAACACAGTAAACAATGACAATAGGCAGCAGAAAATGATTGACCTTTAATATCTCTGGGTCATTCCAAGGCCCTTTATCGGATCTCATACAGCCACCTCGATCTGCACAAGTGCAAGTGCCACCAAGAAAATCTGGCAACTGGCTGAACAATTTCCAAATACGATTAGGAAGTTAAATCGTATTACGGACTCATGAGAACCAAAGAAGAGGATCGAGAATTCTCTACCTTGCATCAATTATCTCAAGCAATTTGTTCTGGTACTTGTTACCAACAACCTATTAGAAGAACACATTGACATCGAAGGCACACGATTACAGTAATCTTACGTAAACTTTATGAAATGTGGATGGATGAGTAGAAAGAAAGGTAAATTTACATGAATCTTTGTGACTGTTTTTGGATCGAGGAATGATTTCACCGTGCTCCAAAGTAACTTAAAACCAGGACCAGCATTAATGATGAACATACGATGAAGTGTCTGCATAGATGCTAAATGTTAACTCACATTTTATCTTTAATTAAACTAACTCAAAAACGCACATATAGCAGCCAGGTCAAACCTCAGGGTAGTTATCGTTATCAATCTTTTGCAGCTGGATTATGAGATCCCTTGCAGGCTTAGAAAAATTCTTTAAACCCTGCATAACAAAAACAGTCAGAAGCTGCAGGAAACACGAAAAAATATTTTCAGAATTTGGTTTTTTTAAGTACCACGCCTTGGACATCTAGAATTGTTGTGCTAGAGTCAATGTGTCTCTTAGCAGCAATGCAGCAAGCTGGGAATTTTAATGTAACAGTTTTCTCAAACTCTCGAACATGATACCTTACGTATCTCTCCAATGTAGTGACTTGCATAAGTTTAGTCGGATCGACTTTTCCCAACCTCTCAATGTAAACAGGTCTTCCTTCTTTGTCAACACCATGATAACCTTGAGGGTAGTATCTAAGAACTTCATCTAACTCATCAAACTCAAAATCCTATAAACACACAAAGAAATCACTCTCCTCGTTCAGCCAAAACAAGAAGAAATGATTCTCCGCAAGCAGGAAAACATTGAATTTCACCTCAGAAACCGTATCAGTGCCGAAATCTCTTCTCCACTGAATCATGTTACTCCACATTAACTTTGTTTTCACAACATCAAACTTCCTAGCTTTCAGGAATCTGCAATAGATATAGGTAATCAAGATTCCATCATCTAGAGAAACTAGTTACAGAACAAGGAGTAGATGTTAAATGCGAAGAATTCAACCTTAACATCATGTGATAATCATCAAGCCTTGGAGGTAAAAGATTGTCGGAGATGAGTGAATTTCGGAGTTCATCGACGGCTCGTAACTCCTCAGCATCGTGTATGTCTTCGATGGTAAGAGAGAAGTTACGATCAGTGCTTCTTCTTCTCCGGCTCTTCTTAAGAGAATGTCTGAGTTTGCTTGAAGCTTTGGCTGCTTTCTTCTTGAAATTACCGATTCTTGTTTTCTTCTCATCCTCAGAAACTTCGAAATCTGATCTTCTTTCTCTTCTATCATCATTACTCGAACACCCTTCAAAACCTTAAACCAACAAAACTTCAAAATTCTCAAACAGAACATACAACATAACATCTCTCTCCTTCATCATATATAAGAAACCCAGAATTGAGTAATTCGCAACCGCGATAATCGGGGGAGAAATGGGTGAAGAAAAAACTCACAAGGCATCGCGAATCGATCAAGAGGGCCTGACATGAGAGATCAACACAACGATCCAGAAGAATCCCCAGAATTCCGAAAATCCGAAATCTCCCAGGCAGAGAGAGAGACGTGAGAGGGAGAGAAGTAAAGTGATGATGGAGTTTTTGTAATTTTTCATTAGTAAGTACCATTTTATACGTTTTTTTAGATTTTTTTCTCGTTTCATTTTATAAGTTTTTTATAATATTTAGATAAATTTTTTTATGTAGATATAAATAATAACTTTTAATACAAAAAGCCAAAATTTTTAATTTTACTAATTATTTTAAAAGATTTATATAATGAAACATAGGAAGTATTAATCTTTTTTTAGTTATATTTAAATCATTGCGTTATTATAATTAAAAAACTTAAAAGAGGATTTAATTTGTGATCAGAAACATAACGAAGACGTTGACACATTTTTATAGTCGCCGTCACGCCAAGACCGTCGGAGATTTTGTCTTCAAATTTAAAACCAACCTTTGGCTTGTTCCCTTTCTCTTTTAATGGCTTCCTCGGTAATTGCTCCTTTTTAAATTTTCTTTTTTTGATATTATTGTATGAACTAGGACTCAAACTTGCAAATATACGAGAAATCGTCTGGTATATCTCTATCTTTAATTCACTAAATTCAAAATTCACTGTTTTAAACTTAATTTTGTTTTAATTTATGTTTAGTTTAAAAATTAAGACATTTACATATTTACTTTTTAACTAATTTATTTAATTTCTTATCTCTCATTTTATTTATGCGAACTCTTTCAAGATTTTTTCTCTTTCTTCTCTCTTTCCTCCCACCAAAATCAATTTCTTATTTTTTTATTTCTTATTTTTCTTCACTCATCCTCCCTATATATTAGGTGGTTGTTCCGCACCATGTGCGAGCATGAAAATTTTAAGACATAATAACGTTTATATGATCGTATAATTTTCGGCTATACGATTTAGTTACAGATCGGTTTTTCGGACATTTATGTTTAGGATCTATTTTGGGTGTTTAAAAATTCAGTTATATTCCTATTTGGTTCCTTCAAGTTTTGGTTCGGTTTTTAAATTTAAAAATAATTATGAAATCAAACTTTATTTTTTTAAGATATTTACCCTAATTATTTGAATATAAAAATAAAAATTGATTAAATTTTAATAAAATTTCGCTCAATTGTGGAAAAAGTAGTTTAAATTTGATAAATGTAATTAAAATAATCCAGCATTCTTGTTATTTCAGATAGTTTTTTGGGTGATTTGTATATTTTTACATATAAAATGAAACACTATGAATTCTGTTTATATGGTGTACAACTAATGCATGAACATTACACATAGGATATTGAATATTGATTTATAAACATTTGTTTTAATAACCATTAGAATTGAGCGAATAAACCGAAACCTGAAATTCGAAACAGATCCGAATCGAAGTAGACGCAACAGAACCGTACCAAATAACAATGAAAACCTGAACGATTCCAATTAAAATTTTGTTAGAATAAATATTGTATAAATGTACATTTAACTCATAACCCAATCTGATTTTTTTTTTCCAATTTAGAAACCTCTTTTAAAATTATATACATGCATAGTTTCATTTTCTAAATATTTTTATTTGTTGCATAAATATTTATAGAATATATGATACAATTATGAATTTTAAGACTTTAATGTACACCCTGTATAGATTCAATTGCAAAATAAGTCATAAATAAAATCATTATAAGTTTATAAATGTGTAAAGGAAATATAAAATATTTACATACTTTTATTAGAGTAAATTTACATACCTTTATTAGTAAAAGTAATAAATATTACATATATGTCTGATTTTTAAAATAACAGTAAATTTACATACTTTTATTAGAGGACTAAGGCCAATGTAATATATTTAGTAATGATATAATACACAAATAAAGGTATAAGTATCTCTAATACCAAATACGTAATTATACGCCAACGCTTGTAAGACAGTTCAAAATATTTGGAGCATCATGCTTGAGCTTTATCAAGACATTGACTTTATGTTTACTCTCACATTTTCTCTTGGAAATATTGATATTCCATCTATCTCTCCTAAAGTCTTGTTCTTTTATTCAATCAAGTTTATACCTCTGTCGAATAACTAAACTCTCTTTTGGTTTCAATGAATCGATCTGAGAAAGAAAGGTATTCAATTGTTCTCAGTGTTCACATAGTTGAGATGAAAATAAAATAATAATNTATGTTTACTCTC
Organism: Anastatica hierochuntica; assembly: GCA_900406275.1. Classification (NCBI taxonomy): domain Eukaryota; kingdom Viridiplantae; phylum Streptophyta; class Magnoliopsida; order Brassicales; family Brassicaceae; genus Anastatica; species Anastatica hierochuntica. The sequence goes on from OVAN01004469.1 coordinate 9,674, forward strand.
ACATTTTCTCTTGGAAATATTGATATTCCATCTATCTCTCCTAAAGTCTTGTTCTTTTATTCAATCAAGTTTATACCTCTGTCGAATAACTAAACTCTCTTTTGGTTTCAATGAATCGATCTGAGAAAGAAANCATAGTTGAGATGAAAATAAAATAATAATGATTAGACTCTTAACTAACTAAGATGAATGATTGAGACTTACCATGTCGTCGAAAGTGAGCCTGAAAAGAGTATGTTGTCTCTTGTTATCAGATCCTACACCATGAACATGTTGGTAAAAATCTTCACATGAAACAAACAATTATTATTCGGTAAGATGGCCTCAAATAAATGATTAACAATATTAAAAATAAGAAAATATGTATTTGTATAGTTTTAGGTTTTTTGAACCATGAGTGAATTTTGAAGGGTAGCATCACCTCTATATATACAATTTAAAAAACTTGCTACCAAAAGGTAAGAATTAATTGGTTTCTTTTATTGTTTGATACACAAGAAATAAACTTTACATAAATAATAGATACATATATAAATTTTTTCATAAAATTATTATTATTTGTATATCTTCATATCAATCAATCATTTTAATAAATCATGACATAATATACATTCTTTGTTTAATGTCATCTTAAATTTTAAATTAATTGATAGATATAAAAGAAGTTGATATATTTTATTACTATTTATAAATTATAACGTTAACATTTAACTCTATAAATATAAATATAAACTTTAATTATAAACAATAAATATAAAAATTACACCCTAAATTCAAACTCAAAATCCAAATCATTCGGATAAAATCAATAATATTTGAAATATTTATATAAAAAATAAGGCACCATTTTAGTTTCATGTTTAGTTAAAATTATACTCTACAAAATTAATATGTAGTCGAGAATAATAATTGCATTGTTTTAAACAATTAAAACGACAATCAATATATATATATATATATTGAACTATATGACCATTCTAAATATTTGCAAAGACAAAAATCATTATGAATTTCGTAAGATAAACATATATTAGTAACTAATTGTGTATAATATGAAAATGGATTTTAAACTTTTAATCACAAATATTTTTATGGTAAAATCTTGTTTGGCAATTGGTGTAAGTTGGTTCATGTTTTACTTTCTTTTATTAGATCGAATTAAATAAATAAAAATTCTCCAAAATTAGATTCTCACCAACCAATCAAATTATAACGTTAATTCTCAAACTTCACCTATGAATGACACATCAACCAAAATCACTAAAGTGTACTTTCTTTTAATAATGATTAGACTCTTAACTAACTAAGATGAGTGATTGAAACTTACCATGTCGTCGAGAGTGAGCCTGAGAAGAGTATGTTGTCTCTTGTTATTAGATCCTACACCATGAACATGCTGATAAAAATCTTCACATGAAACAAAAAATTATTATTCGGTAAGATGACCTCAAATAAATGATTAACAATATTAAAAATAAGAAAATATGTATTTGTATAGTTTTAGTTTTTTTTGAACCATGAGTAAATTTTGAAGGGTAGCATCACCTCTATATATACAATTTAAAAAATTTACTGCCAAAGGTAAAAATTAATTAGTTTCTTTTATTGTTTGATACACAAAAAAGAAACTTTACATAAATAAAAGATACATATATAAAAATTTTCATAAAATTCTTATTATTTGTATATCTTGATATCAATCAATCATTCTAATAAATCATGACATAGTATAGATTCTTTGTTTAATGTCTTATTAAATATTAAATTAATTGATAGGTTTAAAGGAATTTGATATATTTTATTACCATTTATAGATTATTAAGTTAATATTTAACTCTATAAATATAATTATAAAATTTTAATTATAAACAATAAATATAAAAATTACACCCTAAACTCAAACTCAAAACCCAAATCATTCAGATAAAAACAATAATATTTGAAATATTTATATAAAAAATAAACCACCATTTTAGTTTCATGTTTAGTTAAAATTACACTCTAAAAATTTAATATGTAGTCAGAAATAATAATTTCATTGTTTTGTATAATTAAAAAGACAATAAATAATATATATATATATATATATATTGAACTATATGACAATTTTAAATATTTGCAAAGACTAAAATTATTATGAATTTCATAACATAAACATATATTAGTAACTAATTGTGTATAATATGAAAATTGATTTTAAACTTTTAATCACAAATTTTTTATGGTAAAATCTTGTTTGGCAATTGGTGTAAGCCGGTTCATGTTTTACTTTCTTTTATTAGATCGAATTAAATAAATAAAAATTCTCCAAAATTAGATTCTCACCAACCAATCAAATTATAACGTTAATTCTCAAACTTCACCTATGAATGACACATCAGCAAAAATCACTAAAGTGTAATTTCTTTTAATAATAAAAAGGATTAAAAGAGAAGTTCTTTTAGTGAAATTTAGACATGTGATACTCATACATTTTCTATAGAATTAAACGTCTTAATTTGATTGGTTGGATAATGTGAACTCAAAATAAGGAAACTTAGAACATGAACCAATTTGAATCTATTGCCAAACAACCATACTAATATTAAATAAAAATAAAATATAGGTTATACACTTATTTAGTTGTTTAGATTATTAATAAAGTTTAGATTATATGGTATTTTTTATCCTTTTATGATATTTTTTTATCCTTTTATAAAGTAAATGACTCAAATTGTTCAATATATAATATAATTTCCAATATACAATTTCTTTACAACAAATATATGACCATATTGTTATACAATATAAATAAATAAATAAAATATAAAATATATTATACAATTTTTAAATTACGTTTATACATAAATGTAATGAACTTAGTGTTCAGGGTTTATGATTTAGGATTTAGGGTTTAGGGTTTAGGGTTTAGGTTTTAGGGTTTAGGGTTTAGGATTTAGGATTTAGGGTTTAGGGTTTAGATATTAATTTTCTTGATAGAACTATTTTTTAGTTATGAATATTTATTGTAATATTACTTTATATTAACATAATATTAAATTTTGTTATTTATAATATTAATATGCATATACGTCTAATTCATTAAGTTAATATTTCATTCGAAATTGAATATTTGGCTTTCAAATATTATAACAAAAAAAAAACATGCATTTCGCATATGATAATATTTCTAACTATGGTATTAAATTGATCACAACATTCAAATCATATAAACTTTATTATAATATTATATTTAACGTTTGAATCGTATATAGAATGTTTGTAACCATCTTATTATAATATAAAAATAAACATGATTTGAATATGATAATCTTTCTAACTACGGTATCAAATTGATTATAAATTCAAATCAAACTGAATCGTTTATAAAAAGTGAATATAATTTATAATAAATTCGATATATATGTTTGTTTTATCTATGTAATAGGATAAAAAGTAATTAATTATATGAAGAAAAAAAAACTTGAACACCAATTTTTAAACTTATATATATATATATATATATATATATTGGTATTATCCTTCACAAATGTACGACACAATTAACATTCTATAATCTCAATGTAAAATGTGTTACTCTACACAAGAATGTAACTTGACTATAAATTCTTCGTATATCATATATTATACTTCTAACCTTATAACTTTGATCATAGGAGCATCATACATCATTACGCAACATCAGATGCTTTATCAGACCCAACAAATTATTTATATTTAATATATATAAATCATCTTCTCCATCGATTTATACTCCATTCTTCATTTCTTAACACATCTTTGCATCTTTCTCCTTTTCAAATACATCTATTCATCTTCTTACACAAAAGATACAAAATCTCGAAAAGTTCTAACAGAAATAGTTTGAGTCGAAATGAACCCTAAAGGTAATCTCTCATCTCTTTGTAGTTAAATTTCTCTCAACGACTTCTCTTTTTTGTTTACTAACAACGATTTTTGTTCATTTTTTTCAATAGCCATGTTGGATTCAAACCATTTCTCAGTTAATCAAGATGTTTCTTCAAGAAAAAATACCAATGGTATGTATTTTTACAAGATCAATAGAAATTCAGTTGCATGTTGTTGAAATTTTTTTATGTTGCTATTTTTATAATTTACACAAATTATAAAAACGTATAATATGTTTGACCTTATATAAAAAATTACTTTATTTGTTCGTCTATGTATTATTCAATCTTAGTATGATATATTAACATAAAAATTTGAATTTTTTGAAGTCATACAACTTGCTTGGACATTGTAACATATAGTTTTGTACTTGAAACATAAATAATTTTAGTAATATACAATTATAATAATTATAACAGTTACCGTTAATAGTCATAGATAAAATTGGCATTAAGTTTGGACCATACAAAATTTTAAACGAAAGGTGTTGATAAATTTTGTGGTTGAAACATAAATTTTTTTGCTAATATATAATTTATGTATTTTAATTTTCATGAATAAAAGTTAGATTTTTTTACTATAGAAATTTATTTTTTATACAAAATAAAAATAGGGTTGGTTTATGGGTATTCGTAACATTTATTTTTTATACAAATGGATTTAGTTAATGGGTGTTCGACATTCTATAATCTAATTTTTATGGGTATTGATTGATGAGAATATAATTTTAATTTAATTTTAATTTATTTAATTTGATCCACAAAAAGAAAATAAACCATGAACTAAATTAAATTCATTGCCAAACATCCATAATTAAGAACAATCGTACATAATTTTTTCAATTTATGATGAAAAATATTCAATCATGTTTAATTTAATAATAATAATGGAAATCATATTAAATTTTTCATGCTTTAAGTAACTTTACATTATCTTTAAACTTTCACAAAGAATGATCTATCATATTAAATGAATAAATATGCAAACAATATTCACATTCTAAAAAAAAGTTACTTACTATATTTATATATATATCAATTATGTTCAACATTAAATGTATTTGTAGATTATTTTCTTGCTATTTAAGTTGGTAATTAATTATAGAATCCAAAAACGTAATTTTCTGTAAATATATCTAACTTTATCCGGAACTTAATTGCTTGACAATCATAATCAACCAATATAGACATATTCTAAAAGAGAGATGATTCTTTAAGTATTTTTTTTTTTGAATATACTAAATTTGACATCCGTTATAACTCATCATGCGTCTTATGTATTTTTATTTAGAAAAAATGACGAATTTATATACTCTTGTTATTAAATCTACAAGAGTATTTAAAAAATATTATATCTACAAAAGCATTTGATGTATATTATATCTACAAACAAATATATCCATGGAAAGTAATTTAAATGATACATTTTGAAATGTTGATACCAAAATTAAAAGTTTTGAAAATCAAAAGGTATTTTTATAAGTCTATATTTTTAAAGTGTTTTATATGCTTGAAATCTTTTCTAGGAAGAAACTATGCATTATAGTATGAAGAAACAAATGTGAATTGAAGACATCTTTTGATTGGAAAGGTGTAAATAATTATAACTTTATTTTCATAATTTTTTAAACATAAATTAATATCGAATAAGTAATTTTTGTGGGTAATTGAATTATAACCAATGGGATTTTCAAAGGATTTCTAATTATATTGAATCCTAAAATTCATGAAGTTTATCATTTCAAATATTGGTAAATATAAATATGTCCATTTTGGAAAATATATATTATATAAAATAGTGTTTAAATAATACCAAATCAGTTGTGCAAAAAAAAAAACTAAATGATTAAAAAAATTTATATTTCAGGTTTATAAAAGAAAGAGAGAGCAACAATATGAAAACAACTACGAAAGAAAGTGAGATAAGAGAATGTTAAAACATCAAATCGAAAGCATTTGGGGTTTTCTATTTTTATTTTTATTTTTATTTTTAATAGTTTATCCTTTTAGTCTTTATTAATTTTTAATTTTTGGTTGTGTTTCATAGCATTTGTTTGGATTCATTTTCATTATGGATTAAAATTCATTACTTTGTTTTAAAACTACTGGTCTATGCAATTCAAAATATTATTATATTTCAGTTATGAAATTGTGTAATTCTAGTTTACTAAAATCGAAGCCTAGATGCTAACTAAAAACGTACTATAACACCATAATCTAAACCGTACATGTAAGTATAAAATATCGTGTTTACCATTTTTATCAACACTAATAATATATGTAATATTTTATATTATAGTAAATGTAGCATTAATATATTTAAACGATGTTTCATCTATAACGTGGTTGTGGTAGTGTTACATAAATTTTAGTACGTACTTTTTTTATAAACATTCAGTATATAACTTTTCATGCGTATGTATTATTTATGACTAAAATTAGACAAATATTCTATATTTAATTTGAAATTTATCAACACTTACTATATTTTGTCAACTTTTTATCTATTTTTTATATATTCGTTTCTAGCCTCCTTACTATTAAAAGAATATACACTTTAATGATTTGTTTTATTCGATCATATATGGAGAAAGTTAAACATGAACCAACTTACTTCAATTTCCAAACAAGATATTACCATATAAATATTTGTGAATTAAAGTTAAAAAGTAGTTACTAACTATAGTTTGTATTTCAAAATTCGTAGTGATTTTTGCAATTTGTTCACTCCTACTACATATTAAAACTTTAGGGTGTAATTCATAAAAAAATTATCTAAACACAAAAATTTAAACTAAACCATACATATAAAATTATGGTTTATTTTTATGGAATTCATATTTTAGTGTCTAATATTTTTTTTTTTTTGGGGGGGGGGGGGTTAAAGCTTTAGTTTTTAATTATTTGGGATATAGTGTGAGCGATGTACATTATAACTTTTTGTTATTGTTACAAGCAATTGGGAATATGATTTTTGTTTAGGGTTAAATTTTATATTCACTTTTACTACATATTAAAGCTTTAGAGTGTAATATAATTTATAAAAAAAAAATTAGCTAATTATGAAAACTGAAAACTAAACCATACATATAAATTTATAGTTTAGATTTACGCATTTCATATTTTTGGTGTCTAATGTTTTTTAAAGGCTTTAAGTTAAAGTTTTTTATAACTTGGATATAGTACGCATGGGATACATTTTAATAGTAGAAGAGTCTTTTAAGTTTGGTCTATTGGCAAAAGAAAATGGCAAAGCGAATTATTTCTTACATGTATTTATTTAAATATCAAAACTTCTTATAGAAATAATAATAATATATTTAAAAAAAAATGATACAATATTAATATATAAACAATTAATAAAATTGTATCACTTTGTGTATATTTATATAAGAATTTTCTATAATTAAATGCAGATATTCAAGAAATAATTTTGTGTAATATGTTTCTTTCTATTTCCATGTATGTGTAGATCCATTAATTTATTAATTCCATGAAAAATATTATCAAAATTCATATTAAAAAATTTATTAAACAAATGATTAGATTTTTTATATCTAATCATCTTAATTATATGTGTTAGAATAAAATCGGAATGTTATTTTTTTATAACTGATTTTATGTTGATAATATAAAAATTTTAAATCAGATAAATTGCTTAAGCTACAAATACAATTATATATGTATATATAGCCCAAACATTAAAATCTTACTCTTAAGTGCATATTTCAAAATCTTACTATATCTTTTAAATGGTTTTGTTACATTATCGAGGAATGTGGGGAAAGTATATCAAAGGAAGAACTAAAATTTTATGTCTAGAAGAAGTAAATAGTAGGAAGGTTAAATCAAATAAAAAATTTCTCTGCTTTGCGTTTTGACAATATAGTTAACATGTTCTTATTGAAAGTTGAGTTGATAAAATATTTGGACATTGTCTTCAATAGAAATGGTGTATTACGTAAGACAAATAAAAAATTTATCTTAAAGCATCTACATGATGACCCTCTTTTTCGGCTGGTAACTATCTCTTTTCTAATTTGTAATCTTTGGTAATGCTTCAATAATTGTCAAACACTCACAAATCATTTGACTCGATCTACAGATATTTAAGCTCTATGAAGTTGTGCCTCCTATTTTAACCGAGGTAGGAAAGGTATTGCTGAAATCATCACTACCAAAAGTGATCATTCTCGCTTGGTTATATGAATCTTGAAATTCCAGCTACTAGTCAAGAACCAATGGTTTAATGTCAACGTTCACAGAGGTGTGCTGCTAGATTTTGTATGACCACAAACCAAAAATATAATTATGTTTTTGGGACATAAGATTTTTAAGTGAACATTTATCACACAATAAAATTTATTTGAAAAATTTTAAAACATAAAATATTGACTATATAGTATTACATTTAACAAATTATGATCCAATAAGAATGTTTAAATTTATTAGTTTTTTCGACAAGCGAGATTATTATATATTTACCTAAATGTGTTAATATGATAGCTGGCATTATCTTTGAAATAATTGTAATTTTTATAAATTTCATATCACAAATTTCACAAAAATTTGAACATCTACGAGTGGGAAAAATATTTAGGATCGAAAAACCAAACTGAACATACAATTGCTAATCTCTTTGAATCGAAGAACCAAAATTAAGCTGAGAACTGAATAAAGACCCAAAATATTCAAAAATAAAATTATAAATTGATAATATATGTTATACTTATAAATTATATTTATAAAATTTAAACTACATTTTACATAGTTAAATATAGAAATATCATTAAACTTGATAAATTTAATTTTTATTTTTAGGTAACTCGGGAACATGATCAAAACAGAACCGGAAGAACCCAATCAGAACTGAACCTTTAAAATACTCAAACTGTTCCTAAACCTAACTGTCGTAAGATTCGAAGAACCAAACCAGAATCGAACCAAATACCCGAACGTTCATCCCTATGAACATCTTTATGAGTATAAGTAAGATGATTTACACCAATTTTCGATGCGCGTAAATTCTATTATCAAATAATGTTACATTGTCCTAAAATTCTCATGTCCGTACCGGGTGCGGACCCGTTACCTAGAAATTTTTAGTTTAAATATGGTTTTTCATTTGAATCACAGTTTTATAGTTTTTCATTTAAATTCACATAACAGATGAGATGTGAGTCAATGGTAGCACTAAGAGCAACCACGGTGTTGGAGAAGAATTATGGATTTTTTTATTTATTTAGAGTTCTTCTTGTTTTGAGTTTTTTCAATTTATGATTTTTGTAGCAAATTTTGGTTTCCTTTGATTTAGGGTTTCATCTTCTTCTTTTTAAGGATTTTTTTTTTATTTTTCGTGTTTTTTCATTTATTTCATATATTCATCTGAATTTAGTAAATCGATTTTGTGGATTCGAATTGGTTCGTTATTGTTGCAGGAAAGATGTTACCTAAGACGATATGGACAAAGAAGAAAATTAATAAGTCTCAGAATAATCAATGAGAAAAATATGTGAACTCAAATCATTTGAGTGAAGATGTATAACATGGAGAGAGGGGATTCAGGGTTGTTAAGAAAGTCAGGACGAATGAAGAAGAAAGAGATGACGACGAGGGAAGTAAAAATTAAACTGTGATCGACACATTAATCTCAATTCAAATCATTTGAATCATGCAACAAAGTAGTCTTCTTTTATAAATAATACTGATATAACATGGTATTTGTAGGTGGCATTTAAAGCTTTTGCTCAATAATGTAGAGATGAGTTGGTTTGAGAAAAAGTCTTAACAGACACATAAACCGATACAAAATTTAACAAACAAATACTTCTATCATCCGAAAACAAGGTTCACATAGTTTTACCAATTTTACATAGTTTTACCAGTTTTACTAGGTTTACATAGCTTTACCAGTCTTATTAGTTTTACTTAGCTTTACTAGTTCTATTTTTTAGTCATCTCAGTAGTTCTTCCTACGTATCCAATCATATCGATGTGTTCCTTCATCTTCTTCATCGCCTTCTTCTTCAGTTTCTATGTATGAATCCATGACGTGAAAATGGAAGTGAGAGGAGAGAGAAAGATTGAAAGAAATTAGGAGAAATGATGTGTAGATGATAATGATGAAAGAGAGAGAATCTGGAGAAATAACTTTTATAAAAGGTAAAGAAAAATGAAAAATTTGTGTCTTTTTCTATTTTGGCTCAATAAAAATTCATTTTCCGCAAAGAATTGTTCTTAGTTATATAGAAGATACTAGTTTTATGAAAGTTCCACATAGTTTTACTTTTGGTGTTTTCATTTTATTTAGTATTATCTATCCTTTAAATTTGTTTTAGTAGTTTTACTTTTACTTTTAGTGCTTTAACATGTAAGACTCATTGTTTTTATGTAATAATATGTTTGAAATCAAGATTTTTTGACTTTTTCTTTCTAAGTTTAGTCTTCACTAACAAATTGTTCTTGAAAATACAAGGTAATATATGAGACAAAACTCATTTTTGTAACATATATTATATTAACTAGGAATTATGATTTATAGTTGATTTTATTGTTTTGACAAACCTTACTACGTTATCTAGATAACATTTATTAGTCACGTTTACGACCCAAATGATCTTGTTGAATAATTTTGTTTAGAAAATAAATTACACATAGTTTTACTTAGCTCTAACTACTTCTCCTTTCGCAAGAATTCAAATTGAATGGTTTCAGGCGCGACAGAATGTTTGACGACGACGACAAAGTAGTCGACGACTCTTGGCGCTGGTGATGGAGTAGTCGATGGCGGCGGCGGAGTGATCAATGGCTCTAGGCGGCGGCGACGGAGACGGAGAAAGAACTCCGACGTTAGTTTTTTGTTTTTGCTTTTCTTTTTTTCTTTTTTTAATTTTTATTTTTCTTTTTCCTTTTCTTTTTCTTTTTTTTTTCATTTTCTTTTTGTTTAGTAAGTTAATGGCATTCTGGTTTGGCTGATGTTTGTGGAAATTGCATGATTTCAATTCGTGTTTTCTCTAATTTCTTTCATGTTTTTAGTCATTTAGTAAATTTTTAGTTTGGTTTTGACTTTCTTTTGGTTTCATGCATCATTTTAGGATCATAAGTTATATGTGTCATTTGCATTGCATATTTTGATCAATTACAAGTGCTTTGGAGCATGAGGAGGTGTTTCGAAGAACAAAAGAGCATAAATGAGTACATAGGAGCCTCAAGTATCAAAGATAAGATGAGGAAAATGGTATTTATCATGAAACTGAAGTTTGACCAAGTGACGCTCGGTGAATGGGTCGTTTGAATCAAAATGAACAACCACCACTCGATGTCTGGGTCGCTCATTTTTAATCCGAATTTTGGCAGAATGGCCGAACGACCCATACACCAACCCGCGGTTGTTCGTTTTGTAGTTTTTCTGGGTTTTGTATCCAACTCGACCCGATTAGAACCGGATCGACCCGGTTCGTTTCAAACTACTATAAATTGATCTCTAAGACTTGTAAAAACCTAAGTCTTAAATTCTCTTTGTCTCTTTTGTGCAAGATCACAACCATTTGTGAATCTTGATATCTCTTTGAAAAGTTTGGATATTTAACTGCATCTTCTTCTTATCTAATCATGATTAATCTTAAAAACAAATTGTGCATCAAAAGTAAGAAAATGAGGATAGAGCTTAAATCAAAAGAGATTGAAAAGAAAGAAATTTGATTATGCTTAGAGTGTGGAAAGTTTGACATTGTGGGTAGATTTAGGATTGAGGAAAGGGATTGGGAAGATTAGTGGAAGTGAATCCTTTGTACATGTCAATTGTTCCACTCTCCCTAGCTTTTCCATAAAATCCTACACTACTATTTTTGAGTGAGTCACTTAAAATTGGAAAAGCCTTCTTGTTCATTGTTCCTTTAAGTCTTTTCTTACCTAGCCAAACGGTTTTGATTCATTGTCCATAGTGAGATCGCGCTTAATAAAAAAAATGAATGAATGTTAAATAGTCGAATGAGTTGATAGTATGAGTTTGCTTTAGCCTCGAAACTTAGAGTAAATTGGGGCTTGGAAAGGTTATGGCAAAGTACGAAAGAATAGAATTGACTCTTGCTATATGCTACATCTTTTAAAGGATTTTGGTTGACTATCCTTTGTATATCCCTTAGGTTATGAGTTCCCACCTTCAAACTTCTTTCTCGGGTTTGATAATTGTTTACTTGCTTGAGGACAAGCAAGGGTAAAGTTTGGGGGAGTTGATGTTTGTGGAAATTGCATGATTTCAAGTCTTGTTTTCTCTAATTTCTTTCATGTTTTTAGTCAATTAGTAAACTTTTAGTTTGGTTTTGACTTTCTTTTGGTTTCATGCATCATTTTAGGATCATAAGTTGTATGTTGCATTTGCATTGCATATTTCGATCAATTTCAGGTGCTTTGGAGCATGAGAAGGTGTCTAGAAGAACAAAGGATCATAAAGGAGTGCATAAGAGCCTCAATGATCAAAGATAAGATGAGGAAAATGGTGTTTATCACGAAATCGAAGATTGACCAAGTGACACTCGGTGAACGGGTCGTTCGAATCAAAATGAACAACCACCACTCGATGTGTGGGTGGGTCATTTTGCAGTTTTTTAGTCTGAATTTTGGCAGAATGGCCGAACGACCCAGACACCAACCCACAGTTGTTCGTTTTGCAGTTTTTCTGGGTTTTGTGTTTAACCCGACCCGACTTGAACCGGATCAACCCGATTCGTTCCAAACTACTATAAATTGATCTATAAAACTTGTAAAACCTAAGTTTTAAATTCTATTTGCCTCTTTTGTGCAAGATCACAACCATTCGTGAACCTTGATATCTCTTTGCAAATTTTGGATATTTAACTTCATCTTCTTCTTTTCTAATCATGATTAATCTTTCCACTTTTGTTTATGCTTGTTTTAAGACCATGATTAGTGAGTAGTCTCATTTGTGATTTGTGAGTTAGGTAAATTAGGCTAGATCTAAGTACTTGTTAGGGTGCTAAGGGTTTAATATTTGTAGACACACATGATTAAGAGGTACTTAATGCTAGATTAGACTTGATCACTCAAAATCTAGACCTAAGGATTTTCACGCCCGGAAGGTGTTTGTTGAAATGCCTAAAAGAACCTTAAGATTTCTAATCATTCTTAGCCTATAGGAATAGTTTTCTAAGGTATTTAGTAGACTAATAGGCTTGTGTTTAGTTATTGATGAATGCTAGATCACTATCGGGAGATTGAATAGATTTATGATTTATCAAATGGACTAAGATCATGAAAATGGACTAGTTGACTTCTTGCCTTGTCTTTGAAAGGTGATTTATTGCCTAGCCCTTGTATTTTGATAGCATTTAGACTACCTAATCACATTACCTAGCTCATGAATCGCATGCTTCATTCCTTGAATCTTATTCTCATTTCTTTGTGTTCTTTCTTATTTATTTTGTTTAGATCTTAATACTTTTCCTTGTTTAGGCTTAGCTTAATAGTAGCTTTCTTAGAATTAAGTGCGTGTTATTTTGTTTCTTGATGATCGATCCCGCATCTATGCTACAAAAGCTAGTCCATTCTCTTGCGGTTTAGCTCAGGTTTAATCTCGAAAGAGATAAATCTCTTATCATTTACCATATTTCATTAACATAAAGAGGATATAGCAAGTTTAAGAGGGACATAAGAGGTTTGAGTTTTTTTTTTGGAGATATCAGGTGATGTTTTCAAAAATACAAAGAAATTGTTCTTTAATTTATAATAAAAATTTATTTTAAGTACCTATATATTAAAAGTATATAATAAAAGGTAAATAAAAAAGATATGAACATATAGTTTTTTAACAAGATTGTTGTGGTTAGAACATGATTAATTTAAATGTTTATTAAAAATTTGTTGTTTTTAAAAAGTAAATCAAATAGTTATGATAAAACGATGCAACTCTCTAAACTATTTTTTAGGAGTTTTATTACTATGAGTAAAAATGAATTATAAGAAAAAGATGCAATTTTCACTATAGAATGCGAAAATTACAATAAAAGTTGTGAGTTTTTAAAAATATTTTTGGAATTATTAAAAACACTTTAAAATATTTATGGCTATACTTAAGATGTACAAAAATATATTTTTATGAAAATATGTGATTTTGCAACAAAAAGTATAGGTTTATCAAATGTAATTTAAGTGAAAAAGTGTAAAAGAAAATCAATGATATCCTTTTCTTCATTTTCTATGATTTTTATGGTACAACTGAATGCACAAAGGTGAAAAATTCAAGTTTTCAAAATATGTTTCGAAATATTGAAAAGGTAAATAGTGAATATAAAATGCAAATATAAAATGTACGTAAGTCCTTTGCTGTTCAAAATTATACTTTTTTGGAAATTAAAAAAAAATCAACTTTAGAGACTTAGAATTTATAAGAGAACCAAAAGGACTATTAAAAGTAGGTGGATAGTTAAGACTTTTTTATTTGTTAATATGTTATTCCAAAAAAACTAAATAACATGATTTATGATTAAACAAAAATGTTAGGGTACTTCTAGTCTTCATGCAAAATAATGCATACTTGAAAATAATATTAAATTTTGATCCGCGCTTTGAAAGCGCGAAATATTTTTTTGTATAATGTAATAGAAAAAGAAATTTAAAGATGATATGAGTTTTAATTGTATAGATAAACTATAGTAAAAACAAATATTTTTATTATTGAATGTACTAACAATATTTATTGTCGACTCGGTTTCGAAATGAAAATGAGTTTATCCTGTTTGGGGATTTTTTGGTGATTCTTCGATGGAGAAAAACAAGAACAAGGAAGTTGATGGTTTTAGGGTTTTGAGAAGGAGATGAGCGAAAGAAACTAAAAGATATGTAAACAATTTATTTATTGATCTTTTAGAGAATCGAGTACAATCATGTTTTTTGTTTCAAAGTTTCGGATCCTTGAATTAGGGTTCTTCCCTTTGTATTTATAGCCTTCGAATTAGAGTATTTCCATATATTTTATGGATAACTTCTTTATTCGATTCTGTCTTACAATAAGGAATATTTCCCTAGATTTATTAAGGCATTTGTCTTTATCTCTTAAGATTTTAGACCAACTAAGGGGATATCTGCCCTACCTCAACTATGATCTCGGCTTGGCGGTGGTGTCCTTGGCTATGGCCTTGGTTTGAACCTACATCTAGGGGGTTTGTTTATGTCTCCTTGGTCTAGGCTATTGCCGGACTCTAATGGAATAAAATTACCCCCAACCGGTCCCCCCCCCCACCCCACTTTTCATTTTGCACGTGTGGAATTTGAAGAGTAGATTCTGTCTTAAGAGATTTCGGTTCATACCTTAGTTTGGGATCGACTTTGTAAAATAAAGAAAAAGAATACAACTTCAGCCCTGGCTCTCGTTGGCATCGCCAACTCTTTGCTGCTATGGCTTCATCCTTGGTGAAACTCATTAGCGCTTGGTGGGCTACATCCTTTAGATGAATTCTTGGGCTTGAATTTCATGACGCGATCTCGGCTTCTTTTTCCGCTTTCGGCCCATTACTGCTAGGGTTAAATAAGTGAGAAATCGAAGAGTCTTGGCCATCCTTTGCCATCGCTCTTGTCACATCACGTCTCTCTCTTCTTCACCGTTCCTTCACGCTACCGGCGTTTCCTCAATTCTGGTAAGTTTTCGTCTTCTGATAACTATTCCGTTTAGTGTAGAGTAGCCAATTGTTAATTTAGGGACATCGCGATTTTCTTGAATGGTAGTTATGGACAAATTAACTCCATCTGAGGCTCCTCCTTCTTCTGGTTTGGCCAAGGTCCTTGCGACTAGGACCAGAATACAGGGACTCGCGTCTCTTGGTGCTAACGTCTCTCAGCCTTCCGGCCCTGGTGCTCCAGGAGGGTCCGATACTCTTTCACTTCCGCCTCCAAAAAGACCTAAGGTTAACCCCAGGGATGGCTTGTCGGACGGAGACGCTCTCCGGGAGGAACTATATTTATACAACCTCTCGGATTTGATAGAGAAGCAACACCATTCTTCCCAGGACCCTTATGCTAATCTCATATAGATTTTTCTTCCTTCTTTCCTCATTGTGACCTTAATAATCTGGAGCTGTCAATGTTATGTGGTTCACGGACTCTCTGTAGCCAAAGATCGACAGATCAAGCGGTGAGTAAAAAAATAGTAAATAAGAAACACGAAACTAATAGATAAACAGATTACGAAACGAAACAAGTTGATAACGAAA